>JAYESA010000012.1:170674621-170919621 GCA_036927795.1 Iris macrosiphon | reverse complement strand
TTACTCCAAGATAACAAAGGCTACTAATTAAATACTGAATTAATATCTATTTGTATTTTTTTTTTCGCAAAACCAGAACTTCATTAATTAAAGAGCAGAACGATTAATCTTACTAATATTATATGAGACATAATACAATGTGGAACTTCAAAAGCATAAATCGAAACCCTCGTGGTAAGGCTGTGGGACGTGGGTGTACAGGTCGGAGGATCGAGCATCCGGAGGAGCGTGGGGGTTGGAACCTTTACACTCAAAAAAAAAAACAAAACAAAAAATATTCAATCGAAGAGTTCTCATTAGAATGAAGCGCATGGAAGGCTAATTGATGTGCTGAACTGTTAGCGGATCTGGGAGCAATTATTTCGCCTGCTCAAGTCCATTGCCAGTCGCAATGCCAGCCCCTCCGCCTCCAGGGGAGATCCTCCATTGTTTCTGCAGGTTACAGCCCCGCAAAATCTACCCTTATTAAGGACCCGACGAGTGTTTGCCCTTGGTCTTCGTGGCGGATGAGGGTCCAACTAACAAGTGGCGGATCGGGGGTCCAACTAACGCATGAAAACGCTCCGCCTGTGGAGTAGAGAAAAACCTGTGCTTAACATGATGGTCTGGATGTAGTCTTGTTGTAGTCTACAAAAAGAAAGATTGGATGCATTATCACTCAAAATGGTATACACAACAAAGCTGTACTACAGATTGTCGCGAGCACTTGAATCTTGAAAGAAGGCAGGATAAATAACATTGACAACCAGCATTATCATAGTGAAAGTCAAAGTTCAGCAGTACGGATATCGAAATCAGTATCAAATCCTTCCTATGAGTATCTGGATCGACGGTATCGTCAGTATCCAGCATTACCATAGTGAAACACAAAGAAATACTCTCATAACCAAACTAAGTCTGATAATTATCACAGTTTGGTGTCTTATTAAAGTTAAGAAGGAACACACATTGGGCAATAATCATACGGACAACTCCGACTTGGAAATGAGGATTCCATCACTATCTGCGTAGAGCCACTCTCCGTCCTGAATCACCGTACCCCCGACGTTCACGGGCACGTGCCTCTCCCCGATCCCCTTCTTGTTCGACTTCCGCGGATGGGACCCCAGCGCCCGGACGCCCACGTCGCAGGCGTTGATCTCGTCAACGTCCCTGATGCACCCGTTCAGCAGTATCCCCGCCCACCCCATGTTCTGGGCCAGCTGCGCGAGGTTACCTCCGACCAGGGCGCACCTCCTGCTCCCCCCGCCGTCGATCACCAGCACCCGCCCGTCCCCTGGGCTCTCGAGAAGCTCCCTCACCAGGACGTTGTCTTCGAACACCTTGACGGTGAGTATGGGACCGGAGAAGGATCGACAGTGGCCGTAATGCTGGAAGATTGGCTGGAGCACCCGGAGTTCCCCCTTTGCCAGGAGGCTGGGGTTCGAGTCGCAAAGGTCAGCAATTGCTAAAGAAGCCATCTGCAGCAAACACAAGGAACTGCAGAATCAGATGTATGACAAAGGAACCATGGGGAACAAATTTGATGGGCAAATGCAGTGTTCACTACAACTTGTACATATCAAAAGTTTGAAGGAACACAGAATTCTCCAGTTTAAACGACAGGGATACTCATAAAGATATATGGCTTCGAGCTATAAAGCATGGCATAGGCCGTGGTCATTATCAGAGCAGGCCTAGGGGTAAGCCTGACAAAACTTCGGACTTGGACAACCCTCCTCCATAGGACAACTTCCCAGACCATTTTGTTTTCTTAGGACCGGTACAGTCCAAACCCAACTTAAACCTATATATTTTCAATAGAGTTGAAGGACAACCAAAATTAGCTTCGGCTAAGACAACCCAATCCCCGGACAAGCCCTGGTCATTATCCCCACACAATGGAGATTAGGACATACAAAACCTAGAGTTTTGTTAATCTCCACCTTCCACGCTACGAGTTCCCAAGAAATAGCTTTTAAATGAAACAGTGGCTGTAGAGAATCAGCATTTGTATTTGGGATCATGTTAGGTGAAAAATAACTCAGGGGACGAACAACAAATTAGCATGTGCATTTCGCTGTTTTTGTTTTTCTGAAAAGGTATGTTACATATTGTTAAGATTGTGGAGCCTGACCAGATTTTTTTTACAGTGAATCCCTATCTTGATCCGCTAATCCAACTATATTAGTAAAAAAAAATCTCCGAACAACGTTCAATTTTGTGTTATTGTGTTGGTTTTTTTCTTATGTTTCTGCGTCATTTCTTCTAAACACAGATTCCTCAGGATACACTATCGTCTGCTAGGAAGCTCTGGAATGAGAAAATGCAAAACTGGAAACTCTCTTTTATTCTTCCTCTTACTCCTATACTTACTATACGATTGGATCTACAGAAGATCTACCAGCAGCTGATCAATTGCCTATCCAGAACAGTACTTAAGCCAATCAAATCGTTGGACCAACCAATAGAGTGTTGGAATCCAGTCTGGATTTGGTAAATTTTGTAGTCCAAATATAATCAAAGATTTGATTTGATATAATTTGAAAATCTACATTAAATGTAAGATTTGATTAGATTTCAAATTTGTATCAAATATTTAATTTGACCATATTTGGACATCCATAATTGATGTTGGACTATTTTATGTGGAATATGATTCTTATTTTAAGGTTTTCTATTTAGAAAATCCACCTAAAATAGTATTTCTCATCCAATAAATATAGGAGGAGGGTGGAGGCACAAAGTATAGCACAAGTTAAAAATTCGGGGTGCTCGTCCACAAAAAATCTAAGAGAAAGTATGTGCTTTGCTCTTAGGACTTCGCCATCCAAGACAGAAGGAAGAAAGAGATTTGATCGAGGAGTCGTCGCCTTCGCTCAGGAAGATTGCTACGGGTTGGTGAGTGATATCAATTGTAATCTTTCTTTTTTCTTGAGTGTGGTGAGGGGGTTGAATCTATTAGGGCAAAGGGTTCAACATTGATTTGTCAATCTTGTAATTTCACCTGAGTTATAAAGGTTAGGATTTGTCCAGGTAACGTAGTCACTGCCATATATTTGTCTTTATTTGTGCTTGGTGTTCTTTAGACAGGGGTTGGTTATCTCAGGTGGGTTGGCAAAACGTTTCCGTGCACATCCCAACACGTGGTATCAGAGCGCTTGTAGGACGTGTCCGATTTTCAACATCTAGTATCAGAGCTACTGATTTTGGTTCTGGCAACTATGTCTATGGAGCAGATGAACACTCGTATGATCACCCTCACGGGAGAAAATTGGACGATTTGGAGCCAAGGATGGAGGATCTACTCTGATTCAAGAACTTGCATGGTCCGTTGGAGGGCGACAACGCTAAGCCATCGGACAAAGCTGCTGAAGCCTGGAAACGACTGGATCGGAAGGCCGTTGGATTCATCCGCCAATGGCTGGACGACTCGGTATTTCATCACGTGTCCATGGAGAGTTCGGCAAAAGCATTGCGGGAGAAGTTGCATTCGTTGTACGAAAGGAAGACGGCTGGCAACAAGGCGTTTATGATTCGCCAACTCGTCAACTCGAAGTACACGGAGGGTGCCCCAGTGGCACAACATCTGAACAAGGTTCAGGGTATTATCAATCAGTTGTCTGCGATGAAGATGGTGATTGATGATGAGCTTCAGGCCCTTTTGCTTTTGAGTTCTCTGCCGGAAAGCTGGGAGACTTTGGCGGTGTCGGTGAGCAACTTCGCGCCTGGTGGAGTTGTCATGATGGAGACAGTCAAAAACAGCTTGTTGAACGAGGAGATCCGACGTAAGCAAATGAAATCGTCGCAGGAATCCGCTCTGGTGGCTTCCTACGGGAAGGGAAGACCCAAGTCACAAACGGGGACAGGGGAAAGTTCTCGGGATCTTGCGACTGTGGACCGCAAGGAGGGCTGCTATCACTGTGGCGAAAGGGGTCATATCAAGAGGAACTGCATGAAGGTCAAAGCTGAGAAGACCAAAGGCAAGGATGATCAGAAGGATCTCATGCTATGGAAGATCTCATCATCGCAGCAACCGACGCAGAGGAACCTTGTGGCATGTGGCATGATGAAGATTGGGACATGGACACGGGGGCACCGTATCATGCCACTCCATATAGGAGGATCTTAACCTCATACCATGGCGGCAGATTTGGACGTATGAAGATGGGCAACAAGGGAACGACTGCAGTTGTAGGCATTGGTGATGTGCACTTGACAACGGAGCTTGGAGAGAAGTGTCACGCCCCGATCTCCCGCAGGTAATCGGCCGTCCCCGCTAGGCGCGAATCACCGTGCCAGCGCTCCCGCGGGACGATCGCTTGACCCATCTGGGCGTGATGCTGCACGAGCGTAAACCGCGCCCGTGCAAGGCCATGATCCGAACAGGCGGTAAGAGGTCTAAGCCACAGAGTCGCACAGATTGTCCGAGTGCAGCAAAATTTTAAACGCACAGGCGATTGGTAACAAGTTCACAGAATCGTTGATAGCGGAAGCATCGAATAACACAAGTATAGAAATAAAACAAGCTCTTTATTGATATTGAACAATTGTTACAAGCGGCGCTAGGCCGAGATTACAAGTCGCTCAAGCCTCTC
Organism: Iris macrosiphon; assembly: GCA_036927795.1. NCBI lineage: Eukaryota > Viridiplantae > Streptophyta > Magnoliopsida > Asparagales > Iridaceae > Iris > Iris macrosiphon. Next base: position 170,915,044 of record JAYESA010000012.1, on the reverse strand, counting down.
TCTGAAACAATAAAAGCGTGCCAAGTGGCTACATTTATGAAATGATACATAGACGATGTTCCAACATTATGTCTTGTATATGTGCTTCGGTTCCGGACGCAACGCTCAAAGGCTTCAGAGTGAACTTCACGCCTTAGCACGCACGAAGGGGGCATCCGCACCGAGCGAGGTTCTCCCGCACCCTGCAAGCAATCTGGTGGGTTATCAGTACATGAATGCACTGGTGGGGAGGCTTCTCGCCCGCTCGACAAATCCAAACACGTTATATAGGTTCCGTGCACCATTTATTAAGTTATTTTTCTAGTCTTACCTTAGGATCAGTTTCATGACAAAATGAATAGCCTAACTCGTGTGGCAGTGCGTCGTGCGATATAAAGGAACACGACGAGACTTACCAACTTACCATTTGTCCTTCCCTGTCCAAGGCAAACCAAGTTAAATCAAGTACAAGCATTTATTATGAAATCCAGGGGCAATAGAATATGCAAACACTAGTGACGTGAGCGAGATTATGTTTCGGATGCACGAATTATACGAATTATCATATGTGTTGCAGAAGATGTTGAAGTGTTATATATGTACAAGTGTTCAATTATACACAAGTGTGTTGTACTCATGATCGTCCAGGTGTTTCGGGTATTCTGGATGCGATGCAATGACTCGCACGCGGATTGCCGCTAAGCGAGGATGACTTATCTATATGAACATGAGTCGCTGGCATAGCCATGAAGAACGAGTCCTTGACGATGATGGAATGCAACGAGAGCACACGATGCGCTACAAACCATCCCGCCAACACACGATGGACCCCACACGATGGAATGCAACGAGAGCACACGGTGCCCCGGAGACCGTCCGTGAAACGGGATCCGAAGATCCCCCTTGTTTCCAAGTTGCCTGCGACATGCAAGTCTTGGTCTTCCAGATTCACGAGATTCACGACATTCTTAAATCTTGATTCTTGCTCTGAACAAGTATTGCTCCACGAGCTATGTTTTTTGTTTTACTTGACATGATTCTCGTTCAGTGTTCAACTTGACTTGATGCATTCCCCTGGTGCGGGAATGCCTTGACGACCTAAAGGTCCCGGATACTTGTAGGTTCACATTGCACAGAAGGACTATTTGATAGTCTTCTGGCCAAAAAAATGTATGCGCGATACGCAATAGTGTTACTTGATTGTGGCATAAGTTTCATTGTGGCAAGTATTGGATCGAAGCAACAGTACAAATTAACATATAAGCAGGCAAGCATGCATTTAATGAAAACATAAGCATTCACGTTTGACACGGGCCTAAGGGTAAAGCGAGAAGTGAAACCGTAAGGGACATACCGAGCGACAGGATCTAGGGACGTGCACTGTAAACAGGTGAACAGTGCACTACGAAGAGTATATACCATTCTACTCGAGGCATAGCGGGGTCTAGTTGCACAAGGCAAAGGTAGCATGCAATGGTCCATTTACAAGCAAAGTTTCATTTCCATGTTCTAACACAAGCAATACAAGTTGGGATTATTCCCTTAGCTATGTGCGTTGTATTCTTTATTAGCATGCAGGGGGTGATTCACCTAGCGACTAGCATGTATCGTCCATATTTTAAGTGTGTTGGCTAAGCAAAGACAAGTTCATCGTAGCCACCCACCTTAGCGATGATTCGCCTCGGTCGAGCGATACTCCAAGCGAGCCTTTGAAAGTCTAAGTCCGAACTCCTGAAGGGCCAAGTCTGAAAATTCTTTGCCTCAAACGAGTCTTCTTGCTGAGCAAAGCGGGTCGGGTCGTTGCACTTGCGCCATTTGAATCGGCTGTCCGCTTGAACGGAACGGGTCGTCACATTATACATCACTCAGAAAAAGTCTCGTCCTTGAGACTTCCTGAGCGCAAGTCGTTTTATCGCATTATCAAATCTATTTCAAGCGTAGCAATCGGTAACACTAGATTCGTTCGAACACAATTTTCTACTCGCTCCTTACACCGTGTCGCGTGTATGCTGGGTCGGTCTCATTGAATGACTCTATCATTCAATCCAAGTTCTGACTCGGTCTCTATTGCACCTTAGCGCGGAACATATATCGCTTAACGCGGGGTACGTTACAATCCATCTTGAATAACGATCTAAGGCTGAGGCAAACTTATACAAGTCGTTATACTTATTCATGCGGGTCTAACATATTCACTTGCACTAGCATTCGAGATCAGCATATCGCGAGTCTGGATCGTGAACATATTCAAAGCGTCCTTCAAACACATGCATGTCAACCAACTTAGCGATAGCGAAGTCTTGGCACTCGAGTTCAACATATCATTGGGTCTTGGATCGTGCACACGTTCAAGACGTCCCTCAAACATACGCATTCAACCAAACCTAGAGATAGTGAAATCGGACAAGCTACTTGCGAAAATCTCAAAGTTTCTCGTTTTATGAATCACAAGGATACTTCCGACAGGGTCAATAAAAGTTATTTCCATTCCAACTCAATTCAAGTATATTGCACTACCGTTAAGCACTATCTATCCGATTCAACCGACTAGCGTCCATCCGTTCGGGTCAAACATAGCATACACTTACCGTTCCAAGTCTAACACTAAGTCTTGTTGCCCCAGTTCTATGGTTTGTTCAAGCAATATGCTAAAGTCGGTCACACAAGTTCTTGCACTCGGCACAGGGTCGTCTGCCTAATTATTAGGTCAGCTCACAAGGTCATAGGTACATGTTCAAGCATATGATTCATCGTGCAAATTCTTCGCATGATACTCGCCCCAATTCCTAAGGTCAAACCATTGTTCGTTTGCACGGGGTATTCTACCCAAGCTCGTTTCACTCAGATTTCTAAACATCGAGCACGGATCATCCTACTCTCAATAACACGTTCGTTTGTACAGGGTTCGAGTCCGTTCAGTAAAATTCATGATATATCCAAGTTGCAGGACAAGCCTAGTGATTTGCATAGTCTATCTCCTTAAGCATGTTTGATAAAATCCATATATCCATTCCAAGTCTAGACCACCAAGCCAAGATTCAATTCTAAACCATAGTTTAAAGTATCGGCCGATACCGATCCGATACGGCCGATACCGATACAGTTTGGCATGTCCCGATCCGATACCGACCGATACCCGATACTGACCGATACCGACATTAGAGGTCTTTTTTTCAGTCAATTCGGCAAAAAAATTTGAATTAAAAAGACCAATTAGAAAGGATGTAAAAGCATAGTAAGGTTGTAAAAACATATAAAAGAGGAAAACTTATCTATCGCATATAAATCAATCAACAAGGATGACTACTATTTCATTCAATATCAAAAATACTAAGAAACAATACTGAAAATACTTTAAATTATGCATAAATGTATAAAATATATTCTTTTAAATGTTAATAATTTACTAATAGTTGTTTGCTTTCCGATACCAAAAAATCCGATACTCCGATCCGAAACCGCCGATACTACCGATACCGCCGATCCCGATACTCATAGGAATGGTCCGATACCGATTCCGATACCGATACTTTGAACCTTGTTCTAAACCTTTTGATTATAACTCCAAGTCGTTCAACAAGATTCACGTATCCGTTCACTAAACCATCAAGCGTAATTTACTCCAGGTTCTAGGCTAATTTATCCCTGAAACACTTCCGATTCACTTGCATTTCCAATTTCGTCTTATCGTGGCGAACCAAAAGTCAAGACGATCCATCAGTTGTCACGCTCCGGTCTCCCGCAAGTTCGATCACCCTCGTGGACGTAAGATCACCACGCCAACGCTCCCGCTGGATAATCGTCCTAATTCGGACGTAATACATGTACGAGCATAGAGTTACGCTCGCACAAGACAAGAACGTCGAACATTATGGTTATCGTCGAAACGATCGAGAAACCTTAATATTTCTCTTGCTCCATCCAAATTATATATATATAATCCATCAAGTCAAGTCCGTTCATGCAGTGATTATAATTCGTCTAGCAAAATCATCCAATTTCAACGTTACCGTTCGGTAAATCTATAGTCTACTTCTGGCAATCCTCAAACAACTATGTTTCAATTATCCAAGCCAAAGTCTATCCACTTTTGATACGTTCCATTCATCAAGTTCGTTTGGAATAATCACCGAACATGTTCTCGTGAGTTCGATCATCCCCGTCGTACGTGAAATCACCACGTCGGCGCTCCCGCAGGATAATCGTTCTCGCTGGGACTGATTTCAAAGGTTATCTTTTCGAACTTGATTCAAGATCGTTCTTCCAAACTCCAGGTCAAATCCGTTATAGCTTACTCTTTCATCGAACCACATATTTATTCTCGGACTAACTTCTATTCGAGCGATATTGTATTCAAGTTCAATCCGTTTGTTTCAATCCGAAATCGCTCGCACGATACTCCAAGTTTCCAACAAGTTTCCTTAACCAAGATATCGATTTCAATTTCCATGAATCCATATTCGATATAAGCCTTATCACATATTCAAGACTCTCCAATCGTTCAATCTGACTATCGCACGACACCTATGAATCTGTTTGGACATTTCTAAATGATCCATACACCACTCGGAATCGAGTCACCCAATTAAATTTTCAATCGTGTTCGCATTAATACCTAGCATATTCACCAAGTCTTTCCTTAGAATTACTGCACGATACTTAAGCATCGCCTAGTAAAATCTTAGTCTCGTATATATTCTTGTTGATAATCATCCAAGTAAACCATATTTGATTTGTATCTTCCGACATGGAATATCGTTCGAGCTATTTTCCAAAATCCAAGCACGATTCTCTATGTTCGCCTAAGCGATAATCTGATAATGTTTCTATCGGTTGCCATTCTAAGTCTGACTTGTCTTTTCTGAACGATATCCCAATCTCGTTGCAAATTAGCTTGCACCAAAGGGTCTTGGCGTGCGATACTCAACACAACTTAGTCGAAAGGCTGTGTGCATAGCTAGTCGTTCGAACGATATTCTATTCTGCACACTAACCAGTTGGGTAATCAAGTATAGGTATTTAGGTTTGCATATAACTTGTAAATTCTAGCACAGGTCTATTCCAACCAAGCCTAATACAGGTCAACACAAAGGCCATTGCATCACGATTCGTACAAGCAATCATATCATTCACATGAATCTTTTGAAAGTATTTAGACTCATTGTTTGGAATATTCTGATGGGACATTGAGAGAGCGTATGCACATAACCCACGAAAGAGTTTTCGAAACTGAGAAAATCGATACGAAGTCCAATGGCGTATACCCATGCTCTGATACCAATATGTCACGCTCCGATCTGCCGCAGGTAATCGGACGTCCCCGCTAGGCGCGAATCACCGGGCCAGCGCATCCCGCGGGACGATCGCTTGACCTATCTGGACGTGATGTCGTACGAGCGTAAGCCGCGTCCGTGCAAGGCCATGATCCGAACAGGTGGTAAGAGGTCTCAGCGACAGAGTCGCACAGATTGTCCGAGTGCAGCGGAATTTTAAATGCACAAGCGATTGGTAACAAGTTCACAGAGTCGTCGATAGCGGAAGCATCGAATAACACAAGTAAATAAATAAAGCAAGCTCTTTATTGATATTGAACAAGTGTTACAAGCGGCACTAGGCCGAGATTACAAGTCGCTCAAGCCTCTCTCTGAAACAATAAAAGCGTGCCAAGTGGCTACATTTATGAAATGATACATAGGCGATGTTCCAACATTATGTCTTGTATATGTGCTTCAGTTCCGACGCAACGTTCCAAAGCTTCAGAGTGAACTCCACGCCTTAGCACGCACGAAGGGGACATCCGTACCGAACGAGGTTCTCCCGCACCCTGCAAACAATCTGGTAGGTTATCAGTACATGAATGCACTGGTGGGGAGGCTTCTCGCCCGCTCGACAAATCCAAACACGTTATATAGGTTCCGTGCACCATCTATTAAGTTATCTTTCTAGTCTTTCCTTAGGATCAGTTTCATGGCAAAATGAATAGCCTAACTCGTGTTGCAGTGTGCCGTACGATATAAAGGAACACGGCGAGACTTACCAAGTTACCATCCGTCATTCCCTGTCCAAGGCAAACCAAGTTAAATCAAGCACAAGCATTTATTATGAAATCCAGGGGCAATAGAATATGCAAACACTAGTTTCGTGAGCGAGGTTATGTTTCGGATGCACGAATTACACGAATTATCAGGTGTTGCAGAAGATGTTGAAGTGTTCCATATGTACAAGTGTTCAATTATACACAAGTGTGTTATACTCATGATCGTTCAGGTGTTTCAGGTATTCTGGATGCGATGCAATAACTCGCACGCGGATTGCCGCTAAGCAAGGATGACTTATCTATATGAACATAAGTCGCTGGCATAGCCATGAAGGACGAGTCCTTGACGAGGATGGAATGCAACGAGAGCAAACGATACGCTACAAACCATCCCGCCAACACACGATGGACCCCACACAAAATTTCATTCCGGATCGGATCGGCCCCGGTGCCCCAGAGACCGTCCGTGGAACGGGATCCGAATATCCCCCATATTTCCAAGTTGTCTGATGCATGCAAGTCTTGGTCTTCCAGATTCACGAGATGCACGATATTCACGAGATTCACAACATGCTTAAATCTTGATTCTTACTCTGAACGAGTATTGCTCCACGAGCTGAGTTTCTTGTTTTACTTGACATGATTCTCGTTCAGTGTTCAACTTGACTTGATGCATTCCCCTGGTGCGGGACTGCCTTGGCGACTTAAAGGTCCCGGATACTTGTAGGTTCACATTGCACAGAAGGACTATTTGATAGTCTTCTGGCCAACAAAATACATGCACGATGCGCGATAGTGTTACTTGATTGTGGCATAAGTTTCATTGTGGCAAGTATTGGATCGAGGCAACAGTACAAGTTACAATATAAGCAGGCAAGCATGCATTTTATGAAAACATAAGCATTCACGTTTGACACGGGCCTAAGGGTAAAGCGAGGAGTAAAACCGTAAGGGACATACCGAGCGACAGGATCTAGAAACGTACAGTGTAAACAGGTGAACAATGCACTACGAAGAGTATATACCGTTCTACTTGAGGCATAGCGGGGTCTAGTTGCACAAGGCAAAGATAGCATGCAAGGGTCCATTTATAAGCAAAGTTTCATTTCCATGTTCTAACACAAGCAATACCAGTTGGGATTATTCTCTTAGCTAGGTGCGTTGTATTCTTTATTAGCATGCAGGGGGTGATTCACCTAGCGACTAGCATGTATCGTCCATATTTTAAGTGTGCTGGCTAAGCAAAGACAAGTTCATCGTAGCCACCCACCTTAGCGATGATTCGCCTCGGTCGAGCGATACTCCGAGCGAGCCTTTGAAAGTCTAAGTTCGAACTCCTGAAGAGCTAAGTCTGGAAATCCTTTGCCTCAAACAAGTCTTCTCGCTGAGCAAAGCGGGTCGGGTCATTGCACTTGCGCCGTTTGAATCGGCTATCCGCTTGAACGGAACAGGTCGTCACAAGAAGCACGTTCTCAAGGATGTGCGATATGTACCGAGTTTGCGCTACAACTTGGTTTCGGTAGGGAGGCTGACGGATGATGGATGTCGCAATTTATTTGGGGACAGATTGAATGCTTACGAAGGATTCCCAACAGCTGGCTCGAGGAGATTTATGTTGTGGCATGTACAGGCTCAAGCGGCTGAGTTGTACAGGCAGGCCACAGACATCGGGTGGAGGCTCGAGGGGTATTCTACAGGAGTTGGATCGTCGAAACTTGTTGAGAAGGGGCTTCGAGATACTTTGAGGATTACAGAGGATTCGGTTCGTCGAGACAAAGCGACAAATGGTGATGAGCCAATGATTGAGGTTAAGTATGTCGGTCCCATAATAGCTGATCGGTCTCCAGGTGGAAGTTTCTTCACGGATCCGGTTTTGGCGACGGATGGTTTGTCAAAGCTTCACGGAGCGACGTTGGTTTCAGCAATTCGAGGCCAGGGAGGAAATCAAGGTTTGCAGCAAACTCAATCTGAGGCCGGAGCATCACCATTCACACAGTTCTGGGGGAGTTGTGGGTCATCGACAACATGCACAGTGCGTGATGTTCTGCTCAAGGACGCATGTGTATAGGGGAGCTTCAAGTTCGGACACGAAGGTGGACAAATTCAGGAGTTCGAATCTTGGGAGAATCGTACCGTCTGCTTGGTTGGGTCAGCCAAGGGTAAAGAAGCTCGTCGGAACGTTAACACGTTTCGGTGGAAGACGAAAGTCGGAGACAGGCAGCCAAGACTCACGGTGAGGCTGATAGTCAGGGACTTTGGTCTCAGCCGTGTCATCGATGTCGGCAGGATCTCAGTGGTACAGAAGGTGCTACGCATGGCAGCTAGCGTCGACGTGACGGTCGAGGAGATGGAGACAAAGGAAGATGCAAAGCAACACGGAGGATCGGAGATCGGTGGCATGGGAGAGCAGGAACTCTGTCGCGGGACGACAGGCATGGAGTCCAGTTAAGAAGTCATGGGGTCAACACCCTCTCATCAGACTGGAGGGGGAGATTGTTGGGGTCCAGTCTGGATTTGGTGCATTTTGGAGCCCAAATATGGTCAAAGATTTGATTTGGTATAATTTAAAAATCTACATTAAATGTAAGATTTGATTAGATTTCATATTTGTATCAAATATTCAATTTGACCATATTTGGACGTCCATAATTGGTGTTGGGCTATTTTAGGTGGAATAGGATTCTTATTTTAAGGTTTTCTATTTAGGAAATCCTATTATGACCTAAAATAGGATTTCTCATCCTATAAATATAGGAGGAGGGTAGAGACACAATGTATAGCACAAGTTGAAGATTCGGAGTGTTCGTCCACGGAAAATCTAAGAGAAAGTCCGTGCTTTGCCCTTAAGACTTCGGCATTCAAGACAGAAGGAAGAAAGAGATCTGATCGAGAAGTCGTCGCCTTCACTCAGGGAGATTGCTACTGGTTGGTGAGTGATTTCAATTGTAATCTCTTTTGTTTCTTCTTCAGTGTGGTGAGGGGGTTGAAACTATTAGGGCAAAGGGTTCAACATTGATTTGTCAATCTTGTAATTTTATCTGAGTTATAAAGGTTGAGATTTGTCTAGGTGACGTAGTCACCGCCATATACTTGTCTTTATTTGTGCTTGGTGTTCGTTAGACAATGGTTGGTTATCTAAGGTGGGTTGGCAAAACGCTTCCGTGCGCGTCCCAACACGTGGTATCAGAGCGCTTGTAGGACGTGTCCGATTCCCAACATAGAGGAGGGTGTTCAATGACGCTCCTGGTTCTTCCAATGCTTATATCTAACCTATAGAGAGGGTCCTTCAGTGAAACATACTTTAGAAGTGATCAATCATCACACCTCATCCACACCAACCATGAGTCAGCCCTACAGTAAAGGATTTGGGGGTTTTCATTTACTCGGATTCAACTTTTCCATGTCTACTTTCTTTCATTTTATTTGAATGAGAATTGAAATTTCTAAGGAAAATGAATAAGGTGTGTGCACCATCGTCTACTTCTCTTAAATGTTTGTAGATTATAAAGAAGAGCACTCAGTAAATCTGCAAAGGTAAAGTGACTACCAAACCTCCAATCTATGGGGCATGGTCAATTTTGGTCTCAGATAGTTATTAATGCTTTCCGCCATTGTTTCATGCCGGCATTGGAAGAAAATATCAAATTTGCAAACAGTTGAATGTTGTATGACAAATAAGATGAACACACATGGGTTAGCCAGATTCATATCAAACTGCTATATTTGACTGTTAGATATGAAGTATCAACCATATTATACATGGAAATATCAATTATAATTCAATAAACTAGGTTGATTCCATTAGTTTCAGTTCCGAAGTGTTGTTTAAGTCACTTGTACCCTTTTGAGTAGACCAGTCTAGAATCTAGATATCTACACCATATCCATAAACATGAACCATATCCTCTGATCTTTCTCCCCAAAATACCTGTTACTTGAGAACATGTGTGTTACTACACATATTCATAATATACTTACACGATAAGTCCGAAATAATGTTTACATTTGTATCACACATTATCTTTTATTCTTATGATATTTATTGGAAATTTGGAATACACATCTCTTTCCCTCAACAATAACATTACAATTACATAGACACTTGTGAACGCAATGTCAATAATTGTTTCATGTGCTTCAACTATGCAGGACTGTTGGATAAAATACTCAATTCAAGAAAATTCTACAGTAGCATTTAAATCAGCAAGCAGCCAAGCTCCACTCTTAACTTTAATAGGGTACTATGTAATTTAGCACGATGAATCCACAAACTAAATGGAGCTTGCAAAAGAAAGTGGGTGATATCGGAAGAGTTTTTTTTTTTTTTTTTTCCTTCCCCTGCGCGGGCTCAGAATGTGCCAGACATCAGTACTCAGACTCGTTGTGTGGAGCCCGCTCGCACGACGCAAGCACATCCCCACAGGCAGCATCATCATCCCCTTTGCACACCCTTGTCTACCCAGCCCCGCCCAGCACCTCGCACGCGGAGGTGCCTTGCTCGGGACCGTCGACTTGGGGTTCGACTCCAGCTCCGCCAAACCGCTCGCACGAGGCGAGGGCCGCCACGGGTCGGTCGTTATTCCCCTCGAGCTCAGAATAATGCCTACTGTCATCAGGCCTCTGATGGGTGATATCGGAAGAGTAAAAGAGGCAGCGACAAAATTGTCCAAGGAAAGATGGATGCAGAGAAGATAAGGATTAAAATGAATTTAGTGCCTCATAGGTGAAATCTTGGAGTACAGAGTGCTTGGTGGCAGAGGACAAGAACTCCGGGATTATACGACAGGCAACCGAGAGAAGGAAACCATTAGGGCAAGGACATGACACGTCACCTACATTGAACCGAAAGAAAACCATGTGTATAATTTACAGTCTTAACTAATCTCTCACACACAAAATTAGGGTGTTCTAGTCTTTTGTAACTGAGCTTTCCTTTCCCGTGACAGTATGAATGTGGGAAGTGGGTGTTATAGTCTTTAGAATCACCACATGTGATTCTAAAATCCTGATCGACTAACCCACCGTAATGCGGAATTTTCCAAACCAAAAGTTGATGAAAAATTAAGTCATTGTCCGGTATACCGGTGGTCTACCGGCTTGTAGTTGCTGCTCCAATCTGCTTATGTCTAAGCACTTTATTCTTGTTTCGACTCCTCCCGAGCTTCTCCGATCACCGGACGGCGGCCACCACACTCTGTAGTTGAACACGAACTACACTACAACCGGAACAACAGGGTAGGTATCTTTGGAACACTCTGATGGAACCAAGTGTGTGTGACTATGAGTGATTTCCCTACACTCGCATCTTTGGAACACTCCAATGGAACCATGTGTGACTATGGGTCCGTTTGGTTCATTGCATTGTAACCGTAATCGTAATGGAATCGAATATTTTTTTCATTCGATTCCATTACGATTACGATTACATTGTAGTGAACCAAACGGGCCTTATGAGTAATTTTCCTAGACTCGCAGTGGCGGTAGGCCTCTTAATTGCTGCAAATCATGTGCAAGATGTAGTTTTCCTTCATTAATAGTGTAAGTTTTGATATGCTTAAGTTTGGAATTTCAGAAGGCTATATTTAGAGTAACCAGTTATGGAATGGGACAGAGAGTTGCACGATTCAGAATAAAAGTTCCGGAACACAAATCGTAATCTAGATAACTCTGGTCCACCATCCATGATACTCCCTGCAGATATATCTAGCCTGTCCTCTAAACTAAAGATGCAACCCAGTAAGAAGTTTCAGATATTAAGACCATATTATGGATAAATTTTTAAGAAATAGACTTGTTGTTGAAATTAGTTGATTATTTTATTGATTGTCTCATTGGCATTATATAGTCTTACAGTCATTAATACAATGATCTCAATCATTATGACAATAATCTCATAATGGAATATCATGTGACATATTCTGGCATCCCAAATATGTCCTCAGGATATTCCCATGTGCTTATACTATACTTAAATATGACACCCAACATACCATATCAACACTCCCCTTCAAGATGGGTGAAAGATATTCACTAAGTCCATCTTGTCACATCCTCTAATCATGCTCACTGAGGCGAGTCCCTTGGTTAGTCCATCTGCTACTTGATCCCTGGTTGGAACATGGCCAAGCTCCAGTAATCCACTATCCAACTTCTCTTTGATGAAGAATCTATCAATCTCGATGTGTTTGGTCCTGTCATGCTGTACTGGATTGTTGGCGATACTAATAGCTGACTGATTGTCACACCACAGCTTCATCTTGGCTCCTTGATCCAGCTTCAGCTCCACCAGCATATTCTTCAACCATAGCAGCTCTGAAACTCCCAAGGCCATAGTTCTGTACTCTGCTTCAGCTGTCGATCTGGCCACCACAGACTGCTTCTTACTCCTCCAGGAGACCAAGTTACCTCCTACAAATATGCAATATCCCGAGGTAGACCTCCTGTCATCAGCACAACTAGCCCAGTCAGAATCACAGTAGCCCTCGATGCTCCCGTGATTGTTCTTCCTGAATATTAGTCCCTTCCCGGGAGCACCTTTCAAGTACCTCAGAATCTGGTACACTGCATCCATATGACCCTTCCGTGGGTCATGCATGTAGCGGCTCACCACACTTACTGCAAAGCAGATATCAGGACGTGTGTGGCTCAAATAGATCAACTTGCCAACCAGTCTCTGGTATCTGTCCCGATCAACTGGTTCTCCAGCCTCAGCATCAATCTTGAACCTCTGATCTATTGGTGTCGCTGCAGGTTTGCACCCCAACATCCCAGTTTCTGTGAGAAGGTCCAGTGCATACTTCCTTTAAGAGAGAACAATCCCCTCTGCTTCTCGAGCAATCTCAATCCCAAGGAAGTACCGAAGAAGGCCGAGATCCTTCACCTCGAATTCCTTGCCAAGCTTTCCTTTGAGTTGGGCGATCTCCTGCTCATCATCTCCTGTGATAATCATATCGTCCACATACACCGCAAGCATGGTGATGTGGCCTCCACTCCGACGGAAGAACACAGTATGATCAGCATTGATCTGCTGATATCCCATCTCTATCATCGCCCTTCTGAATCTGTCAAACCACGCTCGAGGAGACTGCTTCAGTCCATAGAGGGACTTCTTCAACCTGCAGACCTTGTCTACTGTCCGATTGGTGCCAAATCCTGGTGGTATCTCCATGTACACCTCCTCCACTAGATCTCCGTGAAGAAACGCATTCTTCACATCCAGTTGGTGTAGCTTCCATCCACCATTCGCTGCCAGAGAAATCAGAGTCCTGACAGTGCTCATCTTTGTAACTGGTGCAAAGGTCTCGTCATAGTCGATGCCGTACGTCTGACTGTATCCTTTGGCTACTAGTCGAGCTTTGTAGCGCTCAACCTGTCCATCTGGGTTCTGCTTCACGGTAAAGACTCACTTGCATCCAACTGCTCTCTTCCTCTCTGGCAGTCTCACAAGCTCCCAAGTGTGGTTCTTCTCAAGAGCTCCCAACTCCTCGTGCATTGCCGCTTTCCACTTTGGATCGTTCTTGGCAACCAGCCAATTGTTAGGTACAGTAATACTATCCAAAGATGCTATAAATGCTCCATGAGAAGAAGGGATATGGTCATAAGAAACAAACTGAGCAATATCCCAACCATATCTGTTTGGAGGATTTTCTGCATTGCTGCGAGTGGTCCTCCGTACAGATAGTGGTGTGGGAGGAGTAGAAGTAGGAGGAATGATATCTTGTGAAGGAGGGGGTATCACCTGAAGGGGGGTTGGTGTCGGTGCCTCAGGAGTTGGGACGAACGCAGGCAAGGGACTTGGCACTGGCACTGTCGGTACTGGTCCTGCAGTTTGCTTCTCTCTCCTGCTGTAGGTAAGTAACTCTCCCTGAGCCGTAGGCCTAACACCTTCACCTTCTTGTCCCTTCTGCATGCCTCCATGCCAAACTTCTAAATCGGTTACCACCAAGTTCTCTATCTCCCCCTCTCGCCTAATACTGGCAGTATTAGGCGTGTTGTGTGAAGTTCCGTCCTGGCGGTAGTATGGCTCATGCTTCCGAAAGTGAACATCCATACTAACAAACTTCTTCTTCTCTACTGGACTCCAGCACACATACCCCTTATGGGTCGCCGAGTAGCCTACGAAGATGCATTTGACCGCTCTAGGGTCAAGTTTCCCAACTGATGGCCTGTTGTCCTTCACAAAACACACACACCCAAACACCTTCAGTGGGAGTATCCCACTATTATTGCCTTGCAATACCTCACATGGGGACTTCCATCCGAGGACCTTCGAGGGCATCATGTTGATGAGTTGAGCTGCTGTCAACACTGCATGCCCCCACAGACTCTGTGGGACATTCATGTCGATTATCATACTTCTTGCGACCTCCAGTGGGAGTATCCCGCTGTTGCTGACTTTGCTTCGGAGGGACCACAAGTCCCGGCTTGCAGCCTGATGCGTCTCCTCCTGGATCATGGCTGAGATAGCCTCCTCAAGGCTAGGGATCTTTGGTTGGGCTAGAAGTAGGGCCGTCCTATGTACGAAAGCTGCAGTCAGCCCTTTGAGGAACTTCATCGTCCTCTACTGCAGACACACCTGTCTCTCCTTACACTTAGGGTCCCCGCAGCTCGCCCGATCTGAGGAGTGATCATAATCCAACCACAGACGCTCCAACTCCGTGGCATACTCCTGCACCGTCTTCTCTCCTTGTACGGTGTCATCAATCTCCCCCTTTATCTGGAAGACCCGTAAGTTGTTCCCCACACCATCATAGGTCCTTCTCAACTTCTCCCACACATCTTTCACCATCTCAATACCGTCTACTGTGGCGGCAATAGACTGGACTAAGGAGTTGAGATGCCAGATGTAGATCACCATATGAGTGGACTTTCACTCATCGCGTCATGTCGAGCCCTCGTCCGGCTCTGTCGCCTCGTCCGTCAGGAACCCCTCCATGTTTTTTCCTGCGAGGGTTCTTCTCACCCGCCGTGACCAACTCAGATAGGTGGCTGGTCCATCTAATTTCAGATCGATGGAGGAAAGCTTCAACTCCGGCGACGTTCGTGTCGTGTTCTCACCAGCCGACATCGTCAACAACTTCATCAACGTCGCCACCTCTACAGAATCTAGCTTCTTGATGATCTCCTCCATCGATGCGTCGTCTATCCAATCACGTCACGTCCGCTCCACGACTCACGCTCGTCCTCGTCGTCCGCTCCTAGATCCGAACATGTCCTCTCTTTTTTCAGATCTAGGCATCCCTATTAGGCGTTATCTCGTGCTGGTGCGGAGGAGGCGGCAGCACGCATGTCACAGCCGCCGTCGCAGCAGCAGCAGCAGTCGCAGCAGCAGTAGTAGCCGCAGCAGTAGCGGGACGGGGCAGCAACAGCGAAGGGCGGCCTGCGAAGGGCGGAGAAGGGAAGAAGGGGGGGCGTGGAAGAGTTCGGTAGAGGAGATCTAAGAAATCCTCCTGTGGGTTTGTGGAAGCTTGGTGACGGCTAGGGTTTGTGGAAACTTGGCTCTGATACCATGTTGAAATTAGTTGATTATTTTATTGATTGTCTCATTGGCATTATATAGCCTTACAGTCATTAATACAATGATCTCAATCATTATGACAATAATCTCATAATGGAATATCCTGTGACATATTCTGGCATCCCAAATATGCCCTCAGGATATTCCCATGTGCTTATACTATACTTAAATATGACACCCAACATACCATATCAACACTTGTATACATCAAAGAAATTATATTCTGACTGACTAAACAGAACAACCGTACAAAAGCCAAAATTAAGATCTTACACAAAATGATCCATCATCATGTAATCATGTAGGCAAAGTATAAACAACATATATAGAACGAATTCATAAATAAAATTGAGATTGGGAGCTAAATCACTAAGCGAATCGACCAACCAAAATCGGCTCATGTGCTCTGAGGATGGCCTGGTTTGGAAGGAGGAAGTGTCTTAAAATCATTCCAGGCAGAAGCTCATGGTAGGCTTCGTCTGTTGTTGTTTTGTATGCCGAAAACTGGGATGGAATGGACTAAGGAATGATGATTATGCAATGCAGTGTAACATAATGGTTTGGATGGATCCAGAAAATGGATGAGATTTAGGAGAGAGAGAGAGAGAGAGAGTTGATGTGGTCGACACTCTCAACAGAATGATGCCCTCTTCAAAGTCCTCCAATTATGGTATGGCATCTATGGTGGTGTGTTGATGGTGTATTATTCCTAACCATGAAATATCTGCTTGCTAAGTAGCTGAATCTTGATTTTCCTACAGCAATTTCTTTTTTCTTTTCCTTTCTTTGGTCAATGTTCCTTTTCCATTCCAGACTCAGATCACCTTTGTGTAGCCAGTACACTTGATACAAATAGGAAGGTGCACGAGCTATTGGCCACAAGAAATTGTCAAAATCTCATAACCCTCCTGTTTGCAAGAATTTTGTTGTAGGGAATCCGTATCAAGTTCAAATCTCTTCATCCAAATGGTTAAAATAAGAGTAGAAGGTATGAAAATACTCATAACGTTTTCATTGATATTCCACACACCCCAATGGAATTTTTAGGCTCCACTAGCGGCTTCAAAGCCTCTTCAATCACCTTTGTGTGACACTTATTATCCTAAATCTGCATGAATTGCACCCGGCAGTGCCTATTTAGTATGGACACAAATTGCTATTCCTACACGTGGATTCTGAAAAATCCAAAAGAGAGTATGAAATAAATCTTCAAAGCAATTAAAAGGTTCTTGTATATCTTAACAGAAGTGAATGGAAGATTATGATGTAGTCTACTTGGCTAGGATTAGGTTACGACATGACCCTCAACAGAACTGAATGGAATAAAAGGATTCAAAGAACTGACCCCAAAGATACAGATAAATCCTTTGTTGTTGACTTGTAATTGTATAAATATCACAAACTTACTAACTGCTTATGTTATATTGGAATATTCTTCTTTCTCCCTCTCTCAACAATAATAGTACAACTAATAACTATATAGACATTTAATTACCACACTCTCAAATCTCAATAGTTCTTTCATATGCTTCAAATATAGCATATTAGTAGCTGTAAAAATCAATTCAATTGAATTTTAAGGTACCCTTTCAATCAACCAAGTTCTACGCTTAACTTTAGTAAGGTATTAAATAATTTACCAAGATGAACTACAAGGTTGACAAACTAAAGGAAGGTCACACAAGAAAAAGGGGCAGCATAGGAAGAATAAAGGAGGTGAAGCCAAAAAATCTTGCAACAGGAACTAGAGAAAATTAGGTTTCAGACCAATTTAGTGCCTAATAGGTGAAATCTAGAGTACACGAAGTACTTGGTGGAAGAAAACAAGAACTTAGACGGTAACCAGGGGAAGGATACTGTTAGGATAAGGGTTGATCCAGCTGGGTCACGCCACCCCTCCCTCCACGTTGACCCTAATGAAATCCATGTATATTCACATCAACAAAAACAACAAAGTCGTTATCCCAAAAAAAATTGGATAGGATCATTTTCTTCCATTCAGCTATATATATATATATATATATATATATATATATATATATATATATAATACTAACAAGCATATCTATTTTTAAAACTTCAATCCATGTTCGTTTAGACCTACCTCTAGTCCTTCCGGCTCCTTTAACTAATTATCTTATCGAACATCTATTGGCCTATGTTTCACGCGTCCAAAAACTATAAACCACCTAAGACGACTACTCCATGAATCCACACAGTTATTATCCTATCTTCGAGATAATGTCACCCATCCATCTTAACATTCTTATTTTTTTATACGCTAATTTTTTGGACGTAGTTGTTTTTACTTGTCCAACGCTCTGATCCATAAAGCATGGATGGTCATAGACCCGTCTTGTAGAATTTTTGTTTCAACTTTAAAGGTATATTTGTTCGTGGGGTTGTGGCATGTTGGTTACAATTGGGGGCTGCCGTGGGGATGAACACGGTTCGAATCCTCCCTTAGGAACTTAGTTCCTAACCTGGTGAAAAGGACATATAAAAAAAAAATACTTTAAAGGTATATTTCGATCACAAAGTACTTCCAGAAATACTCCTTCATTTCTGTTGAAAATATTCTAAGTGAATGAATATTTCCCAAAGGCTGTGTCTGTTTGAAAGGGTGTGTACCTTCCAAGCAGTGCGTCTGTTCACATTTTGTGTCTCTTCATCATTGATAAAATGCAGTCCGGTTAGTATTTGATTCCCTCATTCATACATTTCGGTACTCAGTTCGAGAGAGAGAGACTACCTTGATTGCTTCGTCCAGTTCCTGCGGTGTGAAGTGTTGTTACCGGAGTAGGAGTTCCGTTGTATCCCGGGAGACTAAATCGCCATCCAACCGTAAGCACCCGGGCGGAGCGAATATTGTCTTAAGGACATTGAACCAAGTTCAAGCCTCGATCTCGGTCAGATTTTATAACTTTCCGTTTCTACAATACAGATTGAATAATAATTTCAACCATCATGTTTTTAATACTATGCATGACATCCGTCTCAATCTATTCGTCACTATAGTTCACACAGTCTTAACTAAATCACCACACACTCGAGCGGTGCAAGCCTAGTCTTTTCGTATACAGGCTTCCTTCCCTTGGTAGGGTTATCATGTTTTACACTATACCTCACCAGTAGTAAGACGGAAGGGTAAGTATACTAGATCTACCCAGCTAAGCTCTTCAGCCCAAGACCAAATTATCCTCTAAGCCATTATTATTATTATTATTATTATTATTATTATTATTATTATTATTATTATTCAACTTCAAATCATTGTTCCGATTCTAGTTCGAGTAACCTTAGAGGTCTGAGTGCATAATCTATTTGTGTACTTTTGTGCAACGTGTGTACAATTGTGGTGACTAGTGTGCTGTGCCTCCAAGAAAATAGACTTATCTAAGAAATGAAATCATGTTCGTGAGTGACTATAAATTAAGATCTTACACATAACAAAATATTGTTATAAAATGCACAAATAATCAAGAATTGGAAGAAGAAGAAGAAGAAGAAGAAGGAGGAGGAGGTTGTGATTGGGAGGCTCACCCAGTTGGCGCGGCTGACCAAGATGGGGTTGTGGGTTCTGAAGATGGTCCGGGTCGGAACGAGGAGGAAGCTGGGTGGAGTGGGTAGATCCAAAAAAAAGTAAGATGATGAGGTCAACACTCTCAACAGAATGATCCCCTCTTCAAAGTCACTTTATCTATGGTACCATTTGCTTGTTTATGCTGGTGTGTTACATGTGTTTTTGGTGTGTTGTTCTTTGTTTAGAACAGCGTTATCTTTTTTCAGACCAGATCTGCTGTAACATTAATTCAGTTCTATATTATGTTCTCATCCTATTATATATAGGATATAACACTAATTATGTTCTATATTCTGTCAACATACCATTACATATGGGTTCCAGCTGGTATAAAATAAAAGAGAGGTCCACATGTAATAGGATGGAAACAGAATATGGAACAGAATTAGTGGGACAGCAGATCTGCTCTCATTTCTTTTAGGGCTAATTAGAGTTTAGACCCTAGATTTTATGCCAGCTTAGAGTTTAGGTGCTGATTTGTCCAATTTTAAAGTTTAGATCCTAAATTTTTATTATTTATTTTATTTTATTCTATTATACCATTTATATTCTATATTAATGTCAAGCATGGAAGGGAAGGTATAATGAAAAACATGAAACAAATAATAAAAAAGTAAGATCTAAACTTTCTAATTGGACAAGCCAGAGACTAAACTCTAAACTGGTATAAAATTTAGGGTCTAAACTCTAATTAGCCTTCTTCTTCTTTTACTTACAGTTGGATTTTTCTACACGGGCTTTTCGTCTTCTTCTTTTGTTCAGCTAAATTATAACTTGATATTCTCAACTATTCCATTTTTTCAACTTAAAACTCTAAATTTTAAAATAAGACAACTTGATACCTCAATTACAATTGTACAACATAATATCCGATTTTAACAGAAAATTATAAACTACAAAAATATCCCCCTCTCCCTCTCCCCTCTCTCACCTTCTCTCCGACAGCGGCAGCGCGCGACGACGGGGTAAGGGTGGCTTAGTGGGGAGGGGGAATGGGGGTCGCCGCAGCGGGAGGGTGTAGCAGGGGCGGGGGATGAGGAAGGAGAGAATATTTTTGTATAAAAAAAACCGAATAGTTAACTCTGACTATGGAAGGTTTCAACATAAACATTTTCAATAGTCAATTGTATCAAGTTATCTCCTTTTAAAGTTTTAAAATATTAAATTAAAAAACTTAAATAATTGAGGGTATCAAGGTGCAATTTAGCTTTTCTCAAATGTCTTTGGAAATTTGGGGGTAGGACTGTAAAACGATTCAAAGGCTCGTATTCAGCTAATGTTCGGCTCGGTCCAAGCTCGATTCGAAATTCGTTCGTGGGCTGGTTGGTACTGAGCTCAACTAATTTTTTATGTTCAAAGGTGTGTTCGAACCGAGTTCGACCATAAGTTGTTTGACTCGGTCTTGTTCGCGAACGGGCTCAAACTTGGTTCGGTTTCTTGTAGTATGCATTCCTCTAGTTTATGTTATATATTTTTTGATGGATGGGAATAAAAAATGTCTTAAAAATTTTATTATTTTCCTTGTTCTTTATTTTATGATAAATTTATGAAGTAAATAGCATAACTAATTCAACAACAAAAAATCTTTAAAACTTGAGAGCAACAGTGTGATGGTTTACACATCAGATTTAATGGAACTTTGGTTTGGTCTTGGCTCGGATTCGGTTCGTGTTCGTCCGAGCTCGCAACCTAAATCGAGTCGAGCTCGATTGTTTCGAGTATCTAATCAAACCGAAACCGAATTCAAAGTTATTTTTGAACTCTACCTTAAGCTCGACTCGAATCAAATTCGTTAAATTGTTTGGTCGAGCCGAGTTCGAACACTCTTTGATCGAGCTCGTTCATTCGATTTTAAGTCCTATTTAGAGGTAATCTTCGGAATTTGTGCATTTGTTGTGTTAGACGCTAATGTTTGTTGAATTTATCGTACAAAAATAATTGAAAAAGGGTACAAAAATAATTTAAAAATGGCGAAGAATAACAATAATGCTACGTTTACTACCAAATGCTTACAACCTTCTTACAACCCTCTCATCCTCCATGCTATGTGGGCCACCCCGGCCCCACATCTCCTCCAATGAATGATCGTCACGTGACGTTTCCGTCATGTGACGGTCATCCGGACAGCCACCGAGTCACTGTTGGTTTTGGTTTTGTTTGTTTCTTGCAAAAGTTCAATTCCTCTCCCTTTCTTTAGTCCCACATCGGATGGGGCAAAGCCTTCCTATGTACATATATTAGTTTCTCTCCTTTGCTCTATTAAGTTGTTGTGTGGGGAACCCCTTGGGCCACACGCGCGCGCCGTCGCCGCCGCCCGGCCTGGCTCGGTTCGGTTCGGCGCGCGTAACGGGTGCGGGTACGCGCCCACATCTGCGGGCGCCGAATGCCGATCCGATTTCCTCTTCGGGTTCGGGCTGGGACCCTAAAAATCTTTTTGCTCCTCTTCTTTCTTTCATTTAATTTTTTCTTAACGTTGGAATTTATTCTGAACGTTACAAATGTTTTGGACCGTTATTTTTGTGTGTGTGTCCAGGTTCATTCGTTTAATTCTCTTGTAACGGCTGAATTAATCGTAAATTAATTCTGACCGTTACACAACTGCATTATATATTCGGTTGTGTTCTTTGCAAATGGTATCAGAAAAACTTCTTTACGAAACTTCTGTCAAAATTCTGTTCTGTGCGATCTTCATCTCCAAGCTCTGGGCAGAGCTAA
Organism: Iris macrosiphon; assembly: GCA_036927795.1. NCBI lineage: Eukaryota > Viridiplantae > Streptophyta > Magnoliopsida > Asparagales > Iridaceae > Iris > Iris macrosiphon. The sequence goes on along the minus strand of JAYESA010000012.1, from coordinate 170,893,213 downwards.
GTCCTAGTCATTCTCTCCAAGTCGTGTGCGGCAACGAGATACCGGTAGTGCGGGGTTTTTACCACTAGGAGCTTCGGGAACGTCTGCACAAAGATCCCAAATAAACTCTTAGGGCAGTGCTTCGTGCACGACTTCCCCAGAGGCCGGTAACATTGTTTAAATTTTATTTTTTGTATTCTTAAAATTTTCAGTAAGTAAAGGACAATAATTCTAACAATCTAAGAGTTTATTCGTGTTAGAATTGTTTCAATACTTACTGTTAGAATTTTCTATACTGTTAGAATTGTTTCAATAGCTGTGTTAGAGTTATTTCTCACTATTTGCTATTTGCTAATTACTGTTGAAGAAGCACTATTTGCTAGTTACTGTTGATCCTATTGCTAGTTACTAATAAAGACTTACTGTCGAATTATTCTAAAGAAAAGCTTAAAGTGTTGTCACTGTTGATCCTAGAAGCACTATTTGTTTCAATAGTTTTGTCACTGTTGCTTAAAGTGACTATTTCAATACTTATTTTGCTCTTCAATTTTGTTCAAAAGCTTGCTGTTGATTATTAGCTATTTCATAGTTTAAAAGCTTGCTGTTAAAAGTTCAATTGATCCTATTTGATATTTAAAAGTTCTAAAGCTCCAGATTATTACCTACAGTCTAATATCTCTTCAATTTTGTTCAAAAGCTTGCTGTTGATTATTAGCTATTTCATAGTTAAAAGCTTGCTGTTAAAAGTTCAATTGATCCTATTTGATAGTTAAAAGTTCTAAAGCTCCAGATTATTAGCTACAGTCTAATATCTCTTCAATTTTGTTCAAAAGCTTGCTGTTGATTTGTTTTACAAAGAGAACAAAAATAGTTACTGTACCTAGTTAAAAGTTCTAAAGAATTAATTTGTTGAAATAGTTACTATTGTTTTCTTCAAATACTTGTTGTTGATTTGTTTTACAAAAGAAAAAAAAAATTGGCTACTGTTGCTAGTTACAGTAAATGGAAAATAGTTTAGTAAAAGGAAATTGCAAATAAAATATTGAATCTAAAGTTTCAAAGTAGAGACAAACTCGGGCACAAGCCGAAAGGGTCCTTCTGTCAACCGGGTGTAAACAACCCTAAGCGACACGGTATTTAAGAGTCTTCGGACCACCGCCAGCTGGGAACCGGCCCCTACAGCTAACCTGAGTTGATCAACACTTGAAAAACTAAATATTTTAAGATTGATTAGCAAAGACCACCTAAACTATTATCTTAGACACTGTGATTAAATAAATTTATATTTTTCAGACTGCAATCATGACTGGTAAGGAGGAATCCTCTACTGCAAAACCTGCTAAGTTTGATGGCTCATACTTCAAGAGATGGCAGAGCCAAATAAAATTTTGGCTCACGACCTTAGGACTTATTTCTGCCATTGATGGGTCCACACCCATCACAAATGATTCTGATGACACTGAGTCTGACATAGCAGTGTCCACCTCATCGAAACCAAAAATCCCAAAAGAGATAGACTTCCATTGTTTTCATAGAATTCTAAGCGCATTATCTGAATCCTTGTATGATATATTTTTTGAATACAAGAGCGCTAAAGAACTGTGGAAAGCCTTCGAAGATGAATACGGCTGTGATGATGCCGGAATAGAAAGGTTTAATTCTTCAACCTTTAATAGGTATTTCATGGTAGATAACAAACCAATGAATGACCAGCTCCATGAATTCCAAGAATACCTTAGACATATTCAAGCCAAAGGGACATCTTTCTCCAATGAACATAAAATAGCATGCCTAATAGACAAGCTACCTCCCTCTTGGTCTGATATGGCTAAGGATCTTATCCATACACAAGGAGAACTTACCTACAATCAAGTCCTAAAGAAAATTAGAACCGAAGAACAAATTAGATTGAGGTCTAAGCCTAAGATTGAATCTAAAGCTAAGGTAAACCTTGTAGAAGGCCAAGAAAAACCCAAGTCTAATTTTCCTTATAAATCCAAGAAGAATTTTTTCAAGAAGAAGAAAAACTTTCAGCCTAACCACCAAAACCATCATCAAAACCATCATCACCAAAACCAAAAACCTAGAAACTTCAGTCAGACTCAGGATCAAAAGAGATTTTGTTTTGTGTGTGGTAAAATAAACCATATGGCCACCCACTGCTACCATAGGAAGAAGGAAGCTGTCCAGACCTCCTACAAAGGAAAGGGCTCAGTTAGACCAGAAGCGAACATGCTTCACAAAGGCTCTTCGAGTTCCTTCAGGTCTGTAAGCTTTCAACCCCTTATTAACATCTCTTACCATTCTGATGATTGGTGGTTGGATTCTGGAGCTAATGTTCACGTTTCATTTGATCGCTCCTGTTTTTCAAACTATCAGGAATCAAGTGGAGGAGGTGTGACCCTAGGAGATGGCTCAACGGCACAAATTATTGGAAGAGGAAAAGTTAACCTGAAGATGACATCAGGAAAAATCTTAACTCTTCATGATGTTCTTCATGTGCCGTCTGTCAAGAGAAACCTAGTTAGTGGATTCCTTCTTGTAGCCTCAGGATACAAAATTGTAATGGAGGCAAATAAAGTAGTTTTTTCTAAGCATGACTCTTTTATAGGAAAAGGCTTTGTAAAAGACGGTCTTTTCATTTTAAGTACAATGAATAAAATGTCTGATGGTTCTTTCATTGTCTCTAATATAGAATCTTCAAATGTTTGGCATGGCAGACTAGGTCATGTGAACCTAGGTTCTATTAAAAGGATGATGACCTTAGATCTTATTCCCAAGACTCCAATAGATGACAAACACAAATGTGAGATTTGTGTTCAAGCCAAACACACTAGATTACCATTCAAATCTGTAGAAAGAAATTCTGACATTCTAGAACTTATCCATAGTGATGTATGTGACTCAAATAGGATTTTGACCAGAGGCGGTAGAAAATACTTTGTTACATTTATAGATGATTATTCAAAGTATTGTTATATCTATCTTCTCAAAACCAAAGATGAAGTTCTAGATAGATTTAAGATCTACAAATCTGAAGCTGAGAATCAATTAGAAAGAAAGATTAAGATCCTTAGATCTGATCATGGTGGAAAATATACCTCAAACGAAATGACTAACTTCTGTGAAGAACATGTAATAATTCATGAGGTAACAGCTCCTTATTCACCTCAGTCTAATGGAGTTGCTGAACGCAAGAACCGCACTCTGTTAGATATGGTGAATGCCATGCTTCTCAGCTCTGGTGCTCCTGATAACTTGTGGGGAGAAGCCATTTTAACTGCCTGTTACATTCTTAATAGGATTCCTAGTAAGACAAAAGACAAGACTCCCTATGAGCTGTGGAAAGGTAGAACACCTAGGATTAATTACCTTAGAGTTTGGGGATGCCTTGCTAAAGTCGGAATTCCCGAACCTAAAAAGAGAAAGATTGGTCCCAAGACTGTAGACGCTGTTTTCATAGGATATGCCTTAGACAGCTATGCCAATAGATTTCTAGTGACACACTCAGAAGTAAATAAAATCTCTAACAATACCATTATAGAGGCAAGAGATGCAGTTTACTTTGAAAATATATTTCCTTTTAAGGATAGAAGTTCAATCTCTTCCTCCATACCCTCTACTAGTTCTCAAATCCAAATACCTAGCTCTCAATCTGAACAAGACTTAGAACCAAGACGGAGTAAAAGGAATAGGATTGAGAAAAATTTAGGAGAAGGATTCTTCACATTTTTGATAGAGGGTGATCCCTCAACTTATGAAGAAGCAATGTCATCTCCTGATGCTCCCTTCTGGAAAGAAGCCAATAACAGTGAATACAACTCCATCATGGAGAATAACACTTGGTTTCTAACAGATCTACCTCTAGGGAATAAACCAATAGGTTGTAAGTGGATTTTCAAGAAGAAACTCAGAGCCGATGGTACTATAGAGAAATACAAAGCTAGATTAGTTGCTAAGGGTTTTACCCAGAAGAAAGGGTTAGATTATTTTGATACATACTCTCCTGTAGCTAGGATCACATCCATTAGAACTCTCTTGGCCTTAGCATCCATTCATGATATGCTAATCCATCAAATGGATGTAAAGATAGCATTTTTGAATGGAGATCTAGAAGAAGAACTTTATATGGACCAACCTGAAGGTTTCATTGCTAAAGGTCGAGAAAATAAAGTCTGTAGACTAGTAAAATCCCTCTATGGTTTGAAACAAGCTCCCAAACAATGGCACAATAAATTTGACAAAGTAATTTGTGAATATAATTTTTTGTCAAATGAGTATGACAAATGCATATACTCTAAAGTTACATGTAAAAGTTGTGTCATTTTATGCTTGTATGTAGATGACATCCTTATCCTAGGTTCATCACTGGAATTGATAAATATTACAAAGAACTATTTATCTAGCCAGTTTGATATGAAAGACCTAGGAGAAGCCAACCTAATTTTAGGAATGCAAGTGACCAAAGGCAAAGAGGGTTATACTCTATCTTTAGCACATTCAATTGAAAAAATGCTAAAAAGGTTTGAGTTATTTGATAAGAAACCTGTCCTTACTCCTTATGACAGCAGTATTGTACTGAAAAAGAATGAAGGACCACCTTTGGAACAACATAAATATTCACAGATGATAGGCTCCCTTATGTATATAATAAATAGGACAAGACCTGATATTGCATTTGCTATTGGGAGACTGAGCAGATATACCAGTAACCCAAATCAGTCACATTTGACTGCCTTGGATAGGGTATTTAGATATCTCAAGGGCACCCTGGATTACAAACTTCATTTTACTAGGCACCCTGATATCATAGAAGGTTATTCAGATGCAAACTGGGTAACCGACTCACATGATATAAAATCTACTACTGGATATATTTTTACTCTAGGAGGAGCTGCAATCTCCTGGGACTCTTGCAAGCAAACTATCATAGCTAGGAGTACAATGGACTCCGAAATGATAGCTTTAGATACAACTTGCACAGAAGCTGAATGGCTTAAAAATCTTATTATGCATATACCTGTTTCTCTTAGTCATGTTACTGCAATTTCTATAAATTATGATAATAAATCTGTTATTGAACTACTATAGCATGATTCTGTGAATGCTAAGATGAACAGGCACCTGCAGCTGCGCTTCAAGTCAATAAAAAGCCTACTAGACAAATATGTGGTTCTTGACTATATAAAGTCAGAAAAGAACCTTGCAGATCACTTGACGAAGGGTCTGTCTAGGACTTTGATCCTAGAATCATCGAGGGGGATGGGGTTAAGCCCATAAGTTAGTCACGAGCAGTGGCAACCCAACCGAGTCTGACTGGAGATCCCAAGAAGCCGGTTCAATGGGTAGAAACAAGCTGAACTTAGGTGACTTTATGGAACACTGACTTGAGATTAAAGTCTCATTAAAATAAAGCCCAAGCGGCTGTACATGTGTACAATGACTCCCCATCCCTATGGTGACAGTGTTCCTGTGTGATATGGTTAGGATGAGTTTAAACTCTTAATAGGTCCAAGCTGTAATGCTAGGTTGATTTATATCACCAACCATTAAGGACTTACCTATATGAGAGGTCGTGAAGGCCGCGACTATGGGACAGGACGATCCCAGACAACTCTCATGAATGTGGAAAGTGCGCATGGCCATTTAAAAGCGCCACCCGATAGATCAAGGACCTCTAGCGTACTATGTGTGCTATTTTTCTAAATCTGGTTCAAGAAGTCTGATTCAAGGCATAATCCATCAAGCACTTCTTCAGATTAAGACAATAGTCACTACGTGAGATTCAAGGCTGTAGTCCATCTCATCTATGCATAGTACTTTACTGCCCAGATGCTCTCTCTCTCTATTTACTTTACTCTTATCTCTGTTTCGGAACTTGACCTTTGGGGGGGGGGATTGTTGGTTTTGGTTTTGTTTGTTTCTTGCAAAAGTTTAATTCCTCTCCCTTTCTTTAGTCCCACATCGGATGGGGCAAAGCCTTCCTATGTACATATATTAGTTTCTCTCCTTTGCTCTATTAAGTTGTTGTGTGGGGAACCCCTTGGGCCACACGCGCGCGCCGCCGCCGCCGCTCGGCCCGGCCCGGCTCGGCTCGGCTCGGTTCGGTTCGGCGCGCGTAACGGGTGCGGGTACGCGCCCACATCTGCGGGCGCCGAATGTCGATCCGATTTTCTCTTCGGGTTCGGGCTGGGACCCTAAAAATCTTTTTGCTCCTCTTCTTTCTTTCATTTAATTTTTTCTTAACGTTGGAATTTATTCTGAACGTTACAAATGTTTTGGACCGTTATTTTTGTGTGTGTGTCCAGGTTCATTCGTTTAATTCTCTTGTAAAGGCTGAATTAATCGTAAATTAATTATGACCGTTACACAACTGCATTATATATTCGGTTGTGTTCTTTGCAAATGGTATCAGAAAAACTTCTTTACGAAACCTCTGTCAAAATTCTGTTCTGTGCGATCTTCATCTCCAAGCTCTGGGCAGAGCTAAGTCCTAGTCATTCTCTCCAAGTCGTGTGCGGCAACGAGATACCGGTAGTGCGGAGTTTTTACCACTAGGAGCTTCGGGAACGTCTGCACACAGATCCCGAATAAACTCTTAGGGCAGTGCTTCGTGCACGACTTCCCCAGAGGCCGGTAACATTGTTTAAATTTTATTTTTTGTATTCTTAAATTTTTCAGTAAGTAAAGGACAATAATTCTAACAGTCACATCTCTCTTTCCTTCTCTAATAGACGACCGTCATGTACATGTCACGTGCTGCGGTTGTAAGAGGATCGTAGGCATTTGGTTGTAGTCATAGGATAATCCAAAGAATAAACATCAAACACTCGTAAAAGCACTAGATGAGACATTGGTGGTAAAAAATTCAATATCTAATAATCCTCCCTTCATGATGACATATATAGTAGTATTCGTCAAACACCGATAAAATAGAGAAGGATTGAAAAATTTCTAACACGTGTGATATTCCGCATACCATTTCTGCATGATCCACTTTCCATTGTGAATCTGCGAACAAAAATACGTCGACTTTAGAGATTCTCCATGAAAGAAATATAAAGTTTATCTCTAGAAACAAATAACAGTGTCATAATTTAATTGATTATGATAAAATTAAATATTTCAAGTAACACAATTCTCACCATGTAAATACAAGTCACGTAATTCTTACATATTTTCATTTATTCTTAGAATCTCGTATAATATTCAAAATTTATATTTAGTTTTTAATTTTGACCGTCAAGTCGATTGTTAGGACAGAGCCCAAACACTATGTTAACTTTTAATTTTAATCAACTGTTTTTTAATTATTTATGTCAAATTTTTTTTATATACGTACAAATAAAAAAAAAATATTAGAAATTGAGACTAACCTCACAAAATTTGAAAAATGGTCATCATTTCACTTCAATACAAAATCAAACAAAGAAAGTACAAAAAAATACACTTTTTAACTCATTTCATAATCATCCAAACATCAAACTTTTAGATTTTTTATTTCTAAGCTCCACTACTTCAAAGTACAAAAAATATATATATATATATATATCGTTCTACTTCAAAACAATGTACACAAAATATTAATTTTCGGATTCCTTACTAAAGCCAAATTATTGTTGGAGAGAGCTTCAATTTACCACTACACCAAGATGGGTGTTTCATAAAAGTATGAATTGTATTTATTAATTGTAAGTTGTCAAATTTCCGTTGTAGTCTAGTTGGTTAGGATACTCGGCTCTCACCCGAGAGACCCGGGTTCAAGTCCCGGCAACGGAATATTTTTTCCTTCATTTTTTCGTTCCAGAGAGCAAAGCCATTTTCTTAAAGCTAATTGCTAAATTTCAAAAAAAAAAAAAAAACCAAAGTCAGCTGCTTCTTTTTTGCCTTTTATAACTTTTCGGCATAACGCACAGGATCTGTGGGCATTGCATTCATTTGGGTCCACTACCCCCAACTCCCACCATTTATAATAGAAGAAATAATACGTCATCGTGGCTTGATCCACTGACCTTCTGTCACCCAGCCAGAATCTTATACATCTCCTCAGTAACCACAAGAGTCACTCGAATTCGGTACCAAAGTCAGCTTTTGAAGCAACTTCTTCTTGCTCTCAAAGTCCTAGTTGTTGTTCCGTTTATACCTATTTAAATACGAAATGTCCACATATATAAGGATTATTTACATTAACTATTCCTAAGTTTTGAACTTATTACACGGAATATCCATACTTTTAAACTAATTACATTGACCACCCCTCCCTTTAGAAAATAAAAATAGAAGTAATTTGTGTTATAATTTTTTATTTTTATCTTAAAGTAGAAATACCTCGTGTAATAAACATAAAACATAAGGGTGGTCAGTGTAATTAGTTTAAAAATAGGAATACGTCATGTAATTAGTTTAAAAATAGGGATACTCCGTGTAATAAGTTCAAATCTTAGAGATGGTATAAATAATCCTATATATAATATATAAATACAAAATTCCGAGTAAATACCGGTTAGTTGATCTTCTCCAAGTCCCACTAATTTGGAAACTTAAGACCGCCAGGTTTCCAAATTTCCTTCCTATTTCGTTTTCCTTGAAAATTATTTTCCTTTCTTGCACAATTTTTTGGCATATAAACACAGAAAGGGATTACTTTCATTTCTCCCCTGATTTAAGGATTGTTTGCTTGCCATAAATAATAGCAGCAATTGTAAACGGGACGTTGCAACTAGTTTGACTATAACAAAACTGCAAAAAATAAAATATTAGATTATTTACACAAAATATCCCTACTTTTGAACAAATTACACTAAACACCTCTCCCTTTAGAAAAAAATAAAAAATAAAAATAGGGATAGTGTTATAATTTTTTTACTTTTATCTTAAAAATAAAGATACTCCGTGTATAAATCAAAAATATATAGATAGTTGGTATAAATAATCCTAAATTATTTAATGCAACTTTTGTTTCAGCAAATTTACCATTTACAGCAAGCAAACCAAACACAATGTAAATATAGTAAATATTGTAACACCAACATTACTAACAGCCAACCAAACTGCTCCCACTTCAAGGTTTCTTCCGAAACGTTGGTTCCATCCATATCAAACGCGCTCGTTCACTTGGGAACACAAATGGCCAGTGTTTGGGCAAGCGCCCATATCCCAAGTGATGCAATCCAAACTGACCCAAGATGCGATCTAATTCTTTATAAATTTGTAAGCATATATGCCTTTCAATTAAACATAACCTCACACTACTAAACAAACAAGACAAGAACTTGATCAGAATATAACCAGAACTCTTATGCTAACATCAGAAAGAATTGATCAACTAATAAAACACATGTACTATATAACATGAGACTAGTATTCCGCATAAATGGAGAATAATGAACAGATTTTTTTTTTAAATGTAGAAAAATTGTAATAAAACATTAGCTCTTTGTCTGTCCAAGCTCGAGATCAGAATGGGAAACGCCGTTGGTTTTATCCTTCAACAGCCTCATTTCCTCTTGATCCAATTTGCTATCTAGTCTAATGCTGTTGAGGGGAGCTAACTTTGGCTGCTTCTCACTCTCAACAGCCCAGCTGTAAATTATCATTCCTACCACGGCAAGAAGCATTCCTAGAATGTTCTTGAAGGTGAGGGCCGAGTCGAAGAGTACCCATCCCAATATCAGTACACACACGGTCTTCATATGACCCAACACTTGGAAGGTTGTTGCAGAGAACCGGCCGATGCAGAGGTATTGGCTCATGTTGCAGAAGACAGCGAGGGCACATGAGAGGAGTATGAACAACTGCAAAAAGGAACCCAGAAGATTAATCTTTAAATGTGGGAGTACTTAAATGGAAATAGCAGAAAATTTTGGCTGGTGCCAGAAAGAGACATGATAAGACAAATTCATATGGGCATATGCATGGGCTGGCACCAGAATGCAAATTGTGTGTCTACATCAAGGTGCTGGATATGCTGGCAGCCTAGCAAAGCTACAAAAGATTGGTTTTTTTGTCCAACAGGACAGTGGGTAATGCACATGGAACTCTTATTGTTTGATATTGTGGTCCACTCAGTCAGGGTAACTATACAGGAGAATAAGAAAACTATGGAAAAAAATTTCCTAACCGGTCCTTAGAAGGATGTCGACCTGTACGACCTTTTCATATGCTACAGCATAACTAACTGTCCAGTCCGCAGAGAACACTATTTCTACATAATGATCACTGCAATATACTTTTCATCTATCAGTCTTGCAATTTATGCATTTATGTTTCGACACTCTGATGATATTTGTTAAAGACAATTCAGATACCGAGGAAGGTAAACAAACTTACAGTAGCTCCAGTTGAAAAGTTGTACTTCAAAAGTGAGTTTCCGTTGAGGTAGTAGTCAATAAAAGGGCCAAACAGAAGAAGAGATGCTGCTTGTATGGGTGCAGTCTTGCTCAGGAGCTCAAAAGAACCAATGCTGTATTTCTTCTGAAAGGATCCGATTGTCTGGAACAAATGGACATTGAAAGCAGCATGAGATAAAACACATTCAAATCAGATAAATATGCATGAGAGATTTAAATTAGGAAAGACGAATCTAAGAATTATCAATCATATCAACAGATTTCACAACATAGTGCATCAGATTTCTCACACCCGACAAGAACAATAGTCATCCTAACGGACACCGGAAAAAAGTACGACACACGAAAAATAAAAAATGTATGAACACATTTCAAGTTCAACTGATTGGTGGGACCAGGTTAAGAAGAATTTAATTTAGATTTCACAAGAATAACAGGAAGTAGTACGTAAAGTTTACTTAATCTTTTAGTTTACCATGTCAGCGGAAGAGTGATGAAGTCATATTGAAAATCTTCCATAATCTTGTTACTAACGCCAATGCTTATTATGTCTATGTTTTAAACTACCTGCCTTGAATTCAAAGTGCTGCAACCAAGGGTGCAACTGCAGGATATTTGGAGGATCAGAAGTTGGCTGCTTCATTAAACTGGAATTCAGGAAAACGTGCCCTTGAAAGTTGTCCTGCTTATCCTAAAAAAAGTCTTCTGCTCTTGCCCAACTTCCATAAGGTGGGGCTAGCAGCTCTTTCTTGGGATGACAATATTTACAGATCACAGATTTGGATTTTGTAAACCGTCTTCTAAAAAGTGAAATTTTTAAAAAAGGAAGAAAAAAAATTTCCAGGTTACAAAAAAAGGAGAAAACTGTATGGAGAGCTACTAATGAACACCAACATGAAAAAGAAATAAAAGGTGTTACCAGCGGAACTCTCATTTTCACTTTTGGCCTTCAATGAATCAGAAAAAGGCTCAAAAAGTTTATCTGGAATTAATGAAGGTGCTCTGTAGCAAGTTGATAAGAAAGCTTTTTTAAGAGAAAGGAGAAGGAATTTGTTTGATAGGAAGAGAACAGTTTAAATACAGTTTAAATTTGGGAGCACTTTTAAGTAGGGTAAAGAACAATTTTAAGAAATGATCTCGTACAAATATGGTTAGTGGTTCTTAGGTTTCCATTTAGAATATTAATCAATTCCTTCTGTCTATTTATAGGTCGTCCAATGTTTTGCGAATTGATAAAAGTCAAATTGAAATTGCCTCATCTTTGTTATCTCTCTTCTAATTCTAATATTTCTTTGCCTCACACTTATTTCACCATGTCTGAAAATCAGCAGAGCTTCCATAAACACTGTGGGCCTCCCAGAAGTTTATCAGGGAGCTCTATACCAAATTGACAAGGTTTAATACGAAGGAAAACTTACAAAAGAGAACATGATAGTAGATATTTCTGAGAACTTTAGGGGAAGAGCCCGAGAAGGTCTGGCAAAAGCAAGGGTATCGTCAAAATATTTTTGATGCCATAACACACGCACAAAAGTGACGAAGGCTTTTTCAATCATTAATTTCGATCATGCTCACCCAGTCTATCAAATTTTACTTAATAGTTAATGCACAGATCTTATTAACAATTGCATAGTTGACTTATTATGTTTTTTACATAGTTTCAGTGTATAGTGATTTAACATTGTAACTAATTCTCACATGTATGCTAAGTGGATCACAAGAAGCCAAGCATCTACCAGACTGTTTTAAGCAACATAACTGGACGCTGTTCGGATGCATTATATAAGTCAACATTAGTTCAATTTTTAACAGAAAATCATGTTTGAGTACCCAGAAATTAAGAAGCAGATGGTGCCACAATTACGGATAAAACCGTAGCAAAATTTAATCCAGATAGATGCCAGAATTTTCTAAAAGAAAAGGAAATTTTATGAATACTCACAATCTGCTGCAGCGAAGTGCAGAACACAGCCACACATGCACAGAGGAAACCCTTCACATTAATCTGGACATCAGTGACCGTGCAGACACCAACACCAAAAGCCACAACAACGACGGACAATATTACTCTTTTGGAGTAGTGCTTGTTGTTGAGTATCCATTCCATCATACAAACCACTGGTATAATGCTCAATTTTGAAATCTATCATTTGACAAAAACTTCATATCAGTACCTTTACGAGACCATTTCCCATGACCAAGCAATGGAAAAAGAAAGAAAGAAACCTGATAAAATCCAACTGAATTCAACATTAGACTCAGATTCATTGCAGTAATTGACAAGTTAGCAACAATTGAGAACCATAACAGCTCCCACAACGGGACTTGCTTGGACACAGAAATCCCAGCAGCATTTGAAACCCAGCCAACAAGAGCCGTCACGGTGAAGTGGAACCCAGTTAATGTAGTTGCTGCAGAAATATCATATATAAATACACATCAGATTTGACTAAAACAGAACTCCAAAAACACTAACTACTTATATGAATTATTAAATAGTAGAGAACTTTTTGCTCAAACTATTTATGACCAACAAAGTAGAGCATTGAATTTGTCTTCTGCTTGAAATTTCTTCATTCCTTAATCTATAACCACTCTGGGATCAAAAATGTTATAAATTGAAATAAACATATTTACATTTTAAAGATGGGCTAATACATGTTGTTGCACTAATTTAAGAGAAAATCTAGCAGAATTAATTCATTTAGAGAAAACGACAATACCAAAGACAAAAAAAGCACCTATTTCGATTAATAAGGAACACCCTCTCGATGTTGACAAAAATTTACTCTCTGAAAGCAGACTCCAAAATTCAATGTCATGTCCTGGATGGGACGTTCCATAATACACTAGGACTCGCCAAAACTGGTGTATTGTCCATGTCGTCATGTCAATATCATGTTGTGTCGTATTCATGCAACATAACAGCAATTTAACTTGCAATTTTCTCCTTTTGATCCATGACAAAAGAACTAATTTTAACCGATTAATTCTCGTGTACAAAACCTAGATCTCTTAACTCCAAAATACAATGTCATTTCTGTGTCATGACACACGGATGGGACACGTCAAGGATGCTCCATAATAAACTAGGACTCACCAAAACTGGTGTAACGTCCATGTCGACATGTCAATATCGTGCAACATAGCAGCCAATTAACTTGCATTATGTTCCTTTCCCCGTAACTAGTAGTCTAGTAACAAAATCCAGGAGTTAAAGAACTCTTTTTTACTGTTTAATTATCATGTAAACTCCTAGATCTCTATCACTTTACGAATAATAGTCAGAAATCCTAAAATTGACACCTATCAGTGCTTAATCAAAAGGCAGTAAATTCATCAAAAACGTATCGTAATCCGCAGATCCGATCATTGATCTAAAAGATCACTCCAAATCTTCAGAACGGCTCTTAGACCCTAACTGCTCATAAATTTCGATAGATCGTCACAGATCTACGTAAGGAAAGAAAAAACAGTGCTCTCAGTGAAGTATCGTGTCGGACACGCATTTAGAAGACACGTACACTCAAAATTGCACCAGGACACAAAAAATATGTGTCGTCTCCTAATTTCGAAAAGTCATCACAGATCTGACACCGCTCTCCATGTTAACTCGTGTCCCGACACGTATCAGACACAACACACACTCCAAGATACACTAGACATACCAAAATACGCGCCCGTGTCCGTGAAGGACAGATCCGAAGTGAAGAGAGCAAGAATTATTCGTTACCGAAGCTGAATCCGTAGCCATTCGGCGACATGAGCTGCTTGTTGGCCATGATGATCCCGACGGAGCTGACGACGTTCATCCCCCACGCGCCGGCGTTGGACACCGCGGGCTTCTTCTCCGACACCGTCGCCATCAGAGGAAACCCTAACCTTAGTTATTCCCGGTGGTGGTGGTGGTGGTGGTGGTGAGTTTGGTTTGGATTAGGGCTCCGAGCTCCCTCTCCTTCGTCTCTATATAGAAGAGGAGGAGGAGTGGATCCCTGTCAAAAGAAAGGAATTGACGCACGCGTCAAAACCCTAGATTTTTTTTCAACGAAACAACAAACACTTCGTCAAAAGAAACGGAGGTCTGGGAATAAATTTGTAATCAAGTTTCCCATACTATTAAATGGAAGAATAGTAGAAAGCAGAGAAGATACGTTTTATTTGCAGCGTGCTCCTTCCTTTTTCCTGATATAGTGCGTGATTTTCTTGTTTACTTTTCTAGTTAATATTTTGCAAATCCAATATTAAGGTGAGATACGTGATTAAAATCAGAAATTTTTCTACAGAAATAAAATATAACAAAATTATGTTTAGAGAACAAAGTTTTATGAAATTGCAACGAGAGAACAAAGACGCACTAAACAAGTGCGTTCAGCCTCTTTATATATAAAAAAATAATTAAAAAAATAAAAACGCACTTAACAAATGCGTCATAAAAAAAATTATTTTTCGACTGAAGACGCACATGGTACATGCGTTGTCGTGATTTTTTTTTAAAAAAAGGAAATGTGAAAACGTAAAAAAAAAAAAAAAAATGCACATAGTACATGCGTTCACTCCAATTTTTTTTAAGAAAAACCTGGAAAAAAAAATGGTAAACGCATGTAAAAAAAATGAAACAAATGGTAAACGCACATAGTACATGCGTTCACTCCCATTTTTTTTTATAAGGAAAACGTGAAAAATGAAAATAGAAAAAAAAACGGTAAACGCGTGTATTTTTTTCCACGCCTTTCTTAAAAATAAAATAAAATAAAATAAAAATCAACGCATGTACATGCGTTCACCATTTTTTTTTTCTATTGGAGTGAACACATGTACTATGTCCGTTTGTTTTTAAAATTTTCAATTTTTTGGCCGAGAACGCATGTACTATGTGCATTTACTTTTTTTTTTTTTTAACGTTTTCACGTTTTTTTTAAAATATTATAAAATTACGACAACGCATTTAGCATGTGCGTCTTTAGAAGCCAATTTTTTTTTTTTTCCGATGCATTTGTTAAGTGCATTTTTTTTTGAAATTATGTTTTATATATAAAGAGGCTGAACGTACTTGTTAAGTGTGTCTTTGTTCTCTCGTTAAATTTTTTTGAAACTTTATTCTCTCAAACTAATTTTTTTATATTTTATTTCTTTGTAGAAAATTTTATGGATTAAAATTGATAAAAAAATTGTTGTAGCAAAACTATATTTGAATAAATTAATCAAAATGAAACAAGTTTCAAGAAATTATAAGTAACGAAATGTTCCGCCATCTGGGTTGGTAAATTTTTGGCATGTCAAATTTTCGCCAACTGAGATGGCATAATTTTTTCCGCCCGAAAAAAAATTTGTTAAAATTCTAATAACAGAGTTGGATGAAATGGAAAAAAATTCAATTTTCGCCAACTGAGTTTGCTAAATTTCAGTATTTTTTTTTGCATTTTGGGTAGGTGCTAGCAGGTGGGTGAAGCACCGACAACCCCCACTCCCATGTTAGCTTGTTGAATCCCCCCCCCCCTCCACTCCCACTCCCTCACCCACCCCTGTCACGTCCCGATCTCCCGTAGGATCGGCCGTCCCCGCTGGACGCGAGAATCACCGCGCCAGCGCTCCCGCTGGACGATCGTGTCCATCAGGACATGATGCTGCGCGAGCACAAGCTGCACCCGCGCAAGGCCATGATCCGAACATGCGGTAAAATGACTATGTCACAGAGTCGCACGGGTTAGTCTGAATGCAGCGGAATAAGAAACCGAACAGGCAGTTGGTAACAAGTTCACAGAGTCGTCATAGCGGAAGCTTTGAATGACCACAAGTATGAAACAAAAATATGCTCTTTATTGATAATCAAGAAATATTACAAGCGGCGCTAGGCCGAGATTACAAATCGCTCAAGCTCTCTCTCTCTCGAAACAATAAAGACATGCCAAGCGGCTTATAACTTGGGATGATACATAGGCGATGTTCCAACATTATCCTGTATATGAGCTTCAGCTCCGAACGCAACACTCCAAGGCTCCAGAGCGAACTCCACTCCTTAGCGCACACGAGAGGATGCTCCACGCCGAACAAGGTTCTTCCGCACCCTGCAAGCAGTCTGGTGGGTTATCAGCACATGAATGCACTGGTGGGGAGGCTTCTCGTCCGCTCGACAAATCCAAACATGTTATATTAGTTCCGTGCACCAATTATTATGTTGTCTTTCTAGTCTTGTCTTAGGATCAGTTTCATGACATAAGATATAAAGCCTAACTCGTGTGGCAGTGCGCGTGCGATATAAGATAAAACACGACATAACTTACCAACTTAACATTCATCCTTCCCTGTCCAATGACACAACCAAGTTAGTCAAACACGAATATATAAATAATAAAAACAGTGAATCGCATAGCAAACACAAGTATGCTATGAGCGTGTTTCTAAGTCAGGTGCATGAGTTTGCTTAGATTGTGATACACGAATTTCTTTGTTTCTCATATTCTGATACTCAGGTGGTTCAGACATGTTATACACAGATTCAGGTTTATTCAGATTCTTTAGGCGCAATATAATGACTCGCACGCGGATTGCAGCAATCGAGCCAAACTTAGTCTATATGAATGGTCAGTGGCGCTACAAGCTATTTTGGACGATAATCGGGTAGACGACGACGGTTGCAGCCTGCTACAAGCCCTCCCACCATACTCTTGCTTAGCATGATTATCCATAATGTTCCGTCCGGATCGGATCGGCCCCAGTGCGACCAACGTACCGTCCGCAGAAACTCTACTATTGTGCACAAGTTGTCCATGACCATGCGAGTCTTTTATCTTATCTTGTTCTCTTATCTTATCTCTTGATCTGTATGCGCAGCGATGGTTATAGACACAAGATCGAACCCACTACAAGCTATCTCGAATAAACGGCGATGGTTGTAGACGCAGGAACGAACCCGCTTCAAGCCACCCTGAACCATGATTCTTATTCTTCTTTCCTTACCCAAACAGTTCAGTTCTTTTACTTGATGCTTCCATTATTTTCTTGTAGTTTCTTACAATCTTTTATTATGTCGTTCCCGATACGGGAAGCTGCCTTGGCGACCTTATGGTCCCGAAGTCTTTTGATGTTTTTTTTTTACTTGTCTTGGAACGACTATTTTGATAATCTTCCTGCCTCAGGTAAGTAAACTGTGTTCTGTGTTGTGCTTCTATACCGTGGCATTATTCATGTGACAAGCATTGTATATAATATAGATAGCATAAGGACATCAACTTGACCAGTTATAGACAATAAAGCGGAGTCTACTTGCACGGAGATAAGGTAGCATGCGAGGGTCTAACTATAAGCAAAGTTCAATTTTCATATTCTAACACAAGTAATACAAGATAGAATTATTCCCTTAGCTAGGTGCGTTGTATTCTTATTAGCATGCAATGGGCGATTCGTCTAGCGACTAGCATGTATCGTCCGTATTTTTAAGCGTACAGGCTAAGCAAAGATACGTTCATCGTAGCCATCTACCTTAACGATGATTCACCTCGGCCGAGCAATACTCCAAGCGCGTCTTTGAAAGTCTAAGTCTTAAATCCTGAAGGGCCAAGTCTGAATCATTTGCCTCAAGCGAGTCTTCTCGCCGAGCAAGGAGGGTCAGGTCGTCGCACTTGTGCCGTTTGAATCGGCTATCTGCATTGATACGGAGTGGGTCATTACATTATACACCACCCAGAACAAGTCTCATCCTCGACACTTCCTGAGCGCAAACCGTTCTATCACACATTATCAAATCTATCTCAAGCATATCACTTTGTATCCTTAGAACTGTTCGAATATAACTCCCTACATGTTCCTCATTGCGTGTCGCATGTGTACTGGATAGGTCTCAATGAATGACTCTATCACTCAATCCAGGTTGGGTATATCACTCGAACGTCGTATTCTCTGACTCGGTCTCTACTGCACCTTAGCGCAAAACTTATATCGCTTAACACGGGGCAAGATCTATTGTGTATGATGATCTTAGGATGAGGCTAACTTTCCCAAATTATTATACTCGCCCACGCGAATCTAACATATTCACTTGCACTAGCATTCGAGTTCAACATATTGCAAATCTGGATCATGCATATATTCAAGGCGTCCCTCAAACATATGCATGTCAACCAACTTAGCGATAGCGAAGTTTTTGCACTCGAGTTCGACATATCACTGAGTCTTGGATCGTGCACACATTCAAGGCGTCCTTCAAACATATCCATTCAACCAAACTTAGCGACAGCGAAGTCGGACAAGCTACTAGCAGAAATTTCAAGGGTTCTAGTCTACGAATCATAATGATACCTCAAGCGGGGTCAATCAAAATCAAAGTTATTTCTAATTCAACTCAAAACCAAGAATTTTACTCCCGTCAAGCATGATCTATCCAATTACCGACTAGCGTACAAGTCCCACCGTCTATTTTATTCGTGTCAAACACAGCGTACACTTATTGACCCAAGCCTAACTCTAAGTTGTTGTCCAGTTCTATGGCTTGCTCAAGCAATACTCTAAAGTCGGTCACACAAATTCTTTCACTCGGCATAAGGTCGTATGCCTAATTTACTAAGTCAGCTTACAAGGTCATAGGTACAAGTTCAAGCACATTATTCTCATCGTACAAATTTGTTGCACGATACTCATCCCAATTTTCTAAGGTCAAACCATTATTCGTTCGCCCGGGGTATTCTACCCAAGCTCGTTTCACTCATATTTCTAAACATCGAGTACAGATCATCCTATCCACATCAACACGTTTATTTGTACAGGGTCTGTTTGTTTCAATCAAATCTGTTCCTAAGACACGTTCGTTCAACCGAATCCACGATATATCCATGTCGCATGTCGAACCTAACGATTCGTATAATTGATCTCCTAGAATATGTTTTGATAGAATTCACATATTTAATATTTTCTAAGTCTAGACCTCCAGTCATGATTAAATTTTCAATCACCAATCTCAATCATAAACTCTAAGTCGTCCAACACGATTCACGTATTTGTCCACGAAACCATCAAGTATAACTTTCTTCACGTTCTAGACCAACTCCTCTTCGAAATACTATCGATTCACTTGTATCCTAAAACTCGTCTTATCGTATCAAACTACTAGTCAAGACAATTCTTCAATTGTCATACTCCGGTCTCCCGCAAGTTCAATCTTTTCCGCTGGACTTGAGATCACCACGCCAACGCTCCTACGGGATAATCGTCCTAATCCGGACGTGAGCACGTGTGAGCATTGAGTTACGCTAGCACAAGACAAGAATGTCAATATTATAGTTATCATCAAAATGATCAAGACACATTTTTGGTATACTTTGTTTCATCCAAGTTATATATTTATCCACCAAGTCATGTTCATCTTATAACCGTTCTTGTCGTGATAATTCATCAAGCCAAATCGTCCAACTTCAATGTTACTGTTCAATCAATCCTTAGTCTACTTCTAGCATTCCTCAAACAACTAAGTTCAAATCCTCTAGCCAAAGTATTCACTTTTGGTACGTTCTATTTCATCAAGTTCGTCTGAATAATCATCAAGCATGTTCCCACGAGTTCGATCATCCCCGCTGGATATAAAATTACCACGCCAACCTTTCTGCGGAATAATCGTTCTCATATAGGCCTGATGTCGAGTTTTATCTGTCGAACTAGATTCAAGATCGTTCATCCAAATCAAAATTAAGTCAGTTATCGCCTACCTCGATCATTGACCCACATAATTCCTTAACTTGTACAATCCGTGCTATCTTCCAACTTATCGATATCGTATCAAGTCTTCCAAATTCGAAACCATAACATCCGTACTCAAGCTAAATTCAAGTTTGAAGGACGTTTTGAATATGTGCACGATCTAGACTTGTGATATGCTGATCTCGAATGCTAGTGCAAGTGAATATGTTAGATTTGCATGGACGAGTATAACAATTTGGTTAAGTTTTTCTCAGCCCTAGATCATCATTCAAGTTGGATTATAATGTACCATGTGTTAAGTGATATGTGTTCTGCGCTAAGGCGCAGTAGAGACCGAGTCAGAGCTTGGATTGAATGATAGAGTCATTCAATAAGACAGACCCAGCATACACGGGACACGATATAAGGAACGAGTAGGAAATTGTGTTCAACTAGATCTAGTGGTACCGATTGTTATGCTTTAGATAGATTCGATAGTTTATAATAGACCAGTTTGCGCTAAGGAAGTCTTGAGGACGAGATATTTCTGAGTGGTGTATAATGTAACGATCCATTCCGTTCAAGCGGACAGCCGATTCAAACGGCATAAATGCAACGACCCGATCCGCTTTGCTCAGCAAGAAGACTCGTTTGAGGCAAAGGATTTCCAGACTTGGCACTTCAGGAGTTCAGACTTAGACTTTCAAAGGCTCGCTCGGAGTATTGCTCGACCGAGACGAATTATCGCTAAGGTGGATAGCTACGATGAACTTGTCTTTGCTTAGCCAGCACACTTAAAATATGGACGATACATGATAGTCGCTAGGTGAATCACCCATGCATGCTAATAAAGAATACAACGCACCTAGCTAAGGGAATAATCCTATCTTGTATTGCTTGTGTTAGAACATGGAAATAAAACTTGGCTTATAATTGGACCCTCGTATGCTAACTTTGCTTCGTGCAAGTAGAGCCCGCTATACCTCGAGTAGATCATTATGGACCCTTCGTAATGCACTGTTTTACTTGTTTACACTACACGTCCTACATTTTATGTCGCTCGATATGTCCTAGTACGGTTGCATTCCTCGCACTACCCCTTAGACCGTGCCAACGTAAATGCTAATATTTCATATAAATTTATGCTTGCCTGCTAATACTGTAGTTTATACTCGTTGCCTCATTTTAATGCTTGCCACATGAATTTATGCCACAATCGAGTAACACTATCCGTATCATGCATGCATCTAGTTAGGCAAAAGACTATCAAATAGTCCTTCTGTGCAATATAAACCTACAAGTATCCGAAACCGTTAGGTCGCCAAGGCAGTTCCCGAACTAGGGGAATGCATCAAGTCAAGTTGAACTCTGAACGAGAATTATGTCAAGTAAAGCAAGAATCACAGCTCGCGGAGCAATGCTCGTTCAGAACAAGAATCAAGGATTATCATGTCATGTTGTGAATCTGGAAGACCCAAGACTTGCATGTCACGGACAACTTGGTAACAAGGGAGATTCTTGAAATCTCGTTCCACGGATGGTCTCTGGGGCACCGGGGCCGATCCGATCCGGATGAAACTCACGTAGCAGCCTTTCATGTACGAGCAGGATGGCGTCTCCGCTCACGCCGCACCATCTTGCTCAAAGGTTGATAGTCTCATGTGCTGGACGGGATGGTTTGTAGCACCTCACATGCTTTTTGTTGTATACCATCCTCGTTCAAGACTATAACTCATCCTTTATGGTTATGCCAATGACTCATGCTCATATAGATAAGTCATCCTCGCTTAGCGGCAATCCGCGTGTGAGTCATTGCATCGCATCCGATAATCTGAAACACCTGAACGGATATGAGTATAACACACTTATACATAATTAAATACTTGAACATCTTCTCTAACACTTCTGGACAATCTATATAACTCGTGCACCTGAAACGTAACCCCGCTCATGACATGCGTATTTTGCTTATGTTATTGCCCCTGGATTTCATTATATAAGCTCGTGCTTAGTTTAACTTGGTTTTCCTTGGACATGGAAGAACAAATAGTAAGTTGGTAAGTCTCGCCGTGTTCCTTTATATCGCACGGTGCACTGCCACACGAGTTAGACGTTTCATTATGCCATGAAACTGATCCTAAGGCAAGACTAGAAAGATAACTTAATAGATGGTGCACAGAAACTTTATAACATATTTGGATTTGTCGAGCGGGCGAGAAGCCTCCCCACCAGTGCATTCATGTACTGATAACCCATCAGATTGCTTACAGGATGCGGGAGAACCTCGTTCGGTGCGAAAACTCCCTTCGTGCGAGCTAAGGCATGGAGTTCGCTCTGAAGCCTTGGAACGTTACGTCCGGAACTGAAGCACATATACAAGACATAATATTGGAACATTGCCTATGTATCATTCCATAAATGTAGCCACTTGGCATGCTTTTATCATTTCAGAGAGAGAGAGATGACTTGAACGACTTGTAATCTTGGCCTAGCACTGCTTGTAACACTTGTTCAATGTCAATAAAGTATTATTTTACTTCTATACTTGTGTTATTCAATGCTTTCACTATTGACGACTCTGTGAACTTGTTACCAATCGCCTATTCGTTTCTTATTCTGCTGCATTCGGACTATCTGTACGACTTTGTGGCTTAGTCATTTTATCGCCTGTTCGTACCATGGCCTTGCACGGGTGCAGCTTATGCTCGTGCGGTATCACGTCCAGATAAAAAAGATTGTCCCGCGGGAGCGCTGGCGCGGTGATTCGCGCCTTGCGGGGATGACCGATTACCTACGGGAGATCGGGGCGTGACACAGATCCAGCTGACCAA
Organism: Iris macrosiphon; assembly: GCA_036927795.1. Lineage (NCBI taxonomy): Eukaryota > Viridiplantae > Streptophyta > Magnoliopsida > Asparagales > Iridaceae > Iris > Iris macrosiphon. The sequence continues at coordinate 170,870,388 of JAYESA010000012.1, read as the reverse complement.
AATCTACCACGTGGTTCGGGTCATGCACGTACTTTTGAATCTGTGACACATAAAAAATATCATGCACGTATGACAGGGCTGGTGGTAATGTAATTTCATAGGCAATAGGAGAGACTCGCTTGAGGACTTTGAACGGGCCAACGAATCTCGGACTTAACTTTTTCTTTACTCTGAATCTTATAACTCCTCGCATGGGCGAGACCCTAAAAAACACATGGTCACCTTCGAAGAACTCAAGGGGTCGACGACGAATGTCGGCATAGCTCTTCTGCCAGCTTTGTGCTACTTTTAGTCGCTCTCGGATTAACCGAACATTTTGGACTGTTTGTTCAACTAGTTCCGGCCCAAGGATTTGATGCTTTCCAACTTTATCCTAGCAGATCGGTGACCTACACTTCCGCCCATACAAAGCCTCGTAAGGAGCCATTTGGATACTGGACTGGTAACTGTTGTTATATGCAAATTCGGCTAACAAATGGTGGACGTCCCAACTTGACTTTGAATCGATTACATAGAGACGCAGCATGTCTTCGAGTAATTGATTCATCCGTTCTGTTTGGCCATCGGTTTGAGGATGGTAGGCTGAGCAAAACTTTAACTTGGTCCCCATTGCTGACCGTAGGCTCTCCCAAAAACGTGATAGGAATCGTCCATCCCGATCTGACACTATAGAAACTGGCACTACGTGCAACCAAACTATCTTATTAAGGTAGGTCTGGGCGAGGCGATCGATGCTCCAAGTAACTTTAATGGCAATGAAGTGCGCTGACCTGGTTAACCAATCGACGATGACCCAGACTGCGTTGTTCCCCCGTTGCGTCTTTGGCAAGCCAACAATGAAGTCCATGCTTATGTGCTTCCATTTTATTCTGGAATAGCAAGATTCTGCATCTCTCCGCTCGGTCTCTGATGTTCTGGTTTCACCCTCTAACAGGTTATACATTGCGACACGAAGAGCGCCACATCCCTCTTCATGTCGTACCACCAGAAAATAATACGAAGGTCTTTATACATCTTCGTGCTCCCAGGATGGACTGTATATGCTACATAGTGAGCTTCCGCAAGGATCTCCTTTCTGAATTCTGCGTCGTTGGGGACGCATAGTCTTCCCTTCACTCACAACACTCCATTCTCATCTACTGCAAAGTCCTTCGTCTTCTTCGCTAGAATCTGCCCGCGTATTTTTCTTAGGAATGGGTCGCCCCTCTGAGTAGATGTGACTCTCTCTAACAGGTTGGGTACGAATCGCATCTGAGCAACTCGAGCATCGCGGTATCGAATTCGGAGTTCAATGCCCATTTTTTCAAAGTCTCTTTGCAACCTGCGATCAACGGACAGGGATCCCGCAAACACTCGACTCAACGCATCCGCTATAATATTTCCTTTGCCAAGTGTATAGTCGATCATCAAGTCATAGTCTTTGATCAATTCTATCCAAAGCCGTTGTCGTAGGTTAAGGTCCGTTTGGGTGAATAGGTACTTCAAGATTTTGTGATCAGTGTAAATTCGGCAAGCCACTCCGTAGAGGTAGTGTCGCCAAAATTTTAGCGCGAACACAATTGCTGCTAGTTTTAGGTCATGCGTAGATAATTTTTCTCGTGCTTTTTTATTTTTCTAGACGCGTAGGCTATCATCCTATCCTGCTGCATGAGTACACACCCCAAGCCCTGCCCTGATACGTCGCTGAATATTTGGAATCCCGAGGTCTCGTCTGGTAGTGCAAGTAGTGGGGCAGAGGTGAGACGTTGATTTAACTCTTCAAACGAGGCTTCGCAGTCGGCGGACCACTCGAATACGACTCTCTTCTGTGTGAGGTGAGTCAGAGGTGATGCTAACTTGGAAAAGTCTTTCACGAAATGCTTGTAGTAGCCCACTAGCCCGAGGAAGCTTCAAATCTCACTGATGCAGGCCGCTTCCACTTGACAATGGCTTCAACTTTCTTTGGATCGACTGAAATGCCTCCCACATAAATGATATGCCCGAGAAAAGATACACTGCTCAGCCATAATTCGTACTTACTCAGTTTTGCGTATCGCTTATTGTCCCAAAGGGTCTATAGCACGGTCCGCAAGTGCTCTGCATGTTCCTTCCTATTCTTCGAGTACACCAAGATATCATCAATGAACACTACTACAAACTTGTCAAGATATGGCCGGAACACATGATTCACTAAGTCCATAAAGGCGGCAGGGGCATCGGTCAGTCCGAATGGCATTACCAAGAACTCATAGTGGCCGTAGCGAGTGCGAAATGTTGACTTTGGCACGTCGTCCGGCTTTATCTTGAGCTGATGGTAACCCGAGCAAAGATCAAATTTTGAAAAGACTGTCGCATCTTGTAGTTAATCAAAGAGGTCATCGATCCTGGGAGGGGGTGCTGGTTTCGAACAGTGGTCTTATTCAATTCACGATAGTCGATGCAGAGCCGCATCGAGACATCCATTTTCTTTACAAACAATACAGGCGCGCCCCACAGAGACACGCTAGGATAAATATACCCATGACCTAACAATTCTTGCAACTGGACCTTTAACTCTTTTAGTTCTATCGGGTCCATTCGATACGGAGCCTTGGAAATTGGTCGAGTCTCTCGAAATGTATCAATAGTGAACTCTATCTCTCGGTCGGGCAGCATGTCGGGCAACTCATCTGGAAATACATCAGGAAAATCTGCCACAACGAAAGTAGACTCTACGTTTGCGCAATCTCGCTGAGTGTCTCGAACGGACGCCAAGTACCCATCACTGCCGGAATGTATAATCTATATAGCAGATATTAGGAGATCATCGTGCAGGCATTCGGCGCTCTTGACGGTGGATTATACACATAGCAAAATTCGATCTCGCAACGTAGATGAAACACGACTTTCTTTTCCACACAATCAATGGTAGCCGAGAAAGCGCCGAGCCAATCCATCCCCAGAATGATGTCGTAGTCCCTGATGTCTAAGACTATCACATCAAGTTATAATTTTCTTCCTCCGATGCAAATGTTACCTTCACGACAAACTAAGCGAGCCGACAAATCCACGCCCGATGGAGTACTGACGCTAAGGTTTAGGCCTAATGGTGTCATAGGAAATGTGTTCTCGGCGGCAAAATTATTCGCAATAAAACTATGTGTGACACCAGAACCAAACAATACTCGAGCAGGTACATTATTGAAAAGTAATATACCTGACACCACCATGTTTGATGCGAATGCCTCTTCTCGAGTCAGAGCATTGACCCAGCCTTGAGCGTTATGTGGTGTCGTCTGGTTCGCTCGAGGTGCTTGACCCTGATCTTGAGACGGACGATTTGGTTGCCGTTGTTGGTTTGGTCCTCCCTCCCGACAGTTCACTGCAATATGTCCCGGGCGACCACATTTAAAACATGCACCATTGAATGCTCGATAGTTTTGAGTGATGCGTCCGAAATGGTTACACTGGCTGCAGACGAGCTCACTACCTTTCCATGGGTTTGCATCATGATAACCGTCGTTGTTGGGATGCCTTGATGTGTTATAACCTCATGCGTTGCTAGGGCGCTTGTGATAAAAAATTTGTACAACGCCGGTATGAACTGGGGGGCATTGCGGCTCTAGGGAGGGCGTAGTCTAGAGACTCTCGCATGATACGGTACTGGGGGACGACAATGTGGGCACGAATAGAAGGTCGCATTCCTATTTCAAATCGCCGGGCTCGACTTTCGGCGTCACCGAGATGAGACTTGGCAAATTTTTTAAGCCAGTTGAATTCTGCGGCGTACTGCCGCACTGTCATATTTCCTTGTTGAAGATGTGTAAATTCTTCTTTCTTGTGACGGACGGTGGGTGGAAGGTACTCCTCTTCGAAGGCTTTACGGAACATGGACCAAGAGATAGTCGTCTTGTCATCTTCACTTAAGATGGCTTGTTTGTGCACATCCCACCAATCATGTGCATTTAAATAAAGATGAAGCTAAGCGCATGAAACTCAATTTGTCTCATCCATGCGAAGCACTTCAAAGTGGTCCTCTAGCTCAACTATCCAATCCAACGCCACTGAGGGGTCCTCAATCCCTTTGAAGGTAGCATGGCAAATCTTCTTAAACTCTGATATTTGAAGGATGGAACCCGTCTCGTCTGAGGGCGGAGGTTCCTGAGAGCCCTGAAGTCCTGCAGTCTCGGATACAACTGGTACTGTCGCGGCGACTGTTGATGCATAATGGTTGTTGGCGACGAGCGTCGTCACAATCGTTTGCAGGCTATTTATTTGCTTCTGCTGTGCCTCAGCCTGAGTCTGCTGCGCCTGAAATTGAGCCTCAATCCGGGACTCAAATTGGATTTGACGTAATTCTGCCTGCCTTTGTTGCATTTCCATCAAACGCATCATCCGCTCGAACAGATCGATAGAGGGCGCGGCTACTGGACTTCCCGAGCTGGCCGAAGTACCGAAACTACTCCCTTGCACCTGCGCCACTACCTGCGCTTGTGCATCCGACTCAGAGATCGTTCCTTGAAAGAAGAGTAACTTACATCAGTCTCAAAACATATTATAGACTCACTATATGGAACGTATCTCATTTTGGCCAAGCGAATTCAAGAGTTCAACTAGGAAGGACATGGTCGTTTCAAGAAAACTTTTCTGACATGAAGTCAAAGGATTTGAAGCCATGCTCTGATACCAATATGTCAAGCCCCGATTTTTGCTAAATAGATAATCGTCCCCCGGACGTGATGTCGTACGAGCGTAAGGCACGCCCACATAAGGCCTAGGCATAATGATATACTTTAGAAACATATGCAACAGAGTATGCAAATGAGATATCACACATTGAATATAAAAAAGTTCTCTTTATTGATAATGAACATCTAGTTACAGACTCTTGACTCAAAAGTAATAAGGATGCCGCACGGACTTACAACTTGGACGCAAAATGAGATAGTCGATCCATACATTACATCCCTTACTAATATTTCAAAAGTGCAAACCACCTTGGGTGTGTGTTAGCACCATCGCCTAGGAGCTTCAAAAGGGTATGTGTGAGATCCTTGAGATTATGTACTTGCGCTCCAAAAGTCACAAATACGAACGCGCCAGATCAGTGGAAGATTGGGGGAAGCTTCGGCTCCTCTATGCGTCGCCTTGGCTCGGGGAACCTGCTGCAACGAGGGTCAGTACTTCGAAAAATACCGGTGAGGGTGAGCTAGCCCAACATACCAAATCGATATTTTATTCATGTGAACATGCAACATTATTATTATGTGATACATCTATCTTGCCTTAGTTCAATAGAATGAAAGGACATAACAAAGTGTGCCACCGTTCGGTGACTTTTACCTGCACCGTCTGAACCACCTGTACGCAACTTACCATGGCCTTCTTTGCCACAAAAAAAGTTAGTTTGCACAATTAAAATATACATAGCGTATCACTTGGTCGGACGAGAGATGGGTCGGCTGTCATTCCGCTTCAGGTAGCTAGCCCTTGGCGGACGTACGGACCCATCCAATGCTAGGACTACACTAGCAAATATTCTATCCGGGCCGAAGCGGTCCCAGTGCCCAGGCGACCGTTCGTAGAACTATATCTCTTATGCATAAGTTGTCCTTGACCATGCATTATCTACAAACTAAGTTATCAAATGAAGCACTGCAAAGCAATATAAGTAAATGAACTTCATGCATATTCCATAGTATAGGCTACCTTGCTCAATGATCATATTACAATTTGCACTACACATTGAACAGTTATAGATACATAAATTCTAGCTACAACTGAAATATAATTAAGCATATGCATAGCAGACAAGATCGCAACAAAGTGATCATATAGTGACTTTAGGTGACCGTCATTAATTGTTTCAAGTCTACTTCTTCTTTTATCTTGACTCAAATTTTTTTTATAGTATCATCGATCGGAACGCATAAACGGGTCAGGTTACGAAGGATGAAGACTTGGAAGAAGGGTGCTAATCGAAAGTAAATCCACTCACAAGTTGGTGAATCGGGAGAGAGAAAGGGGTGATCTTCAAGACTCCGCTTGTGCGTTGCCTACACGATCACCTGCACGCACCAACAAATGATCAATATTTTCTGCTTTGGTCTCCAAGGTTCAATACAAAATAAGAAATTCAAAGAACAAAGACAATAAAATCCATCAAAACCGTTCAAGAAAACGCAAGTCACAAAACCAACAAGAAAGCAACCAAGTGGCATCAAAAACGGACAAAAAAACCAGCGCAATGGAAAGTCCCCTCTAGAATCTGCTGCCGAGTCCTTCCTCGAGGCACGATCCGTTGAATGTGGGACCTGATTCCGAAGAAACCAATCCATAACGAGAAAATTATCTTGATCCAATCTGTCCCGATCGAACGATACCAAGTATTTCTTAGCCGCGCTCCCCGAATAGGGAGAACGGGGCACTAGAGAAACTTTCAATGAACACAAGTATGAAACAAAAATATGCTCTTTATTGATAATCAAGAAATATTACAAGCAGCACTAGGCCGAGATTACAAGTCGCTCAAGTGGCGCTAGGCCGAGAACACAAGTATGCTACGAGCATGTTTCTAAGTCAGGTGCACGAGTTTGCTTAGATTATGATACACAAATTTCTTTGTTTCTCAGATTCTGATACTCAGGTGGTTCAGACATGTTATACACAGATTCAGGTTGATTCAGATTCATTAGGCGCAATGCAATAACTCGCATGCGGATTGCCGCAATCGAGCCAAACTTAGTCTATATGAATGGTCATTGGCGCTATAAGCCATTTTGGACGATAGTCGGATAGACGACGACGGTTGAAGATACGGGTAGAGAACCTGCTACAAGCCCTCCCACCATACCCTTGCTAGGCTATTAGCATGACTATCCATAACGTTCCATCCGGATTGGATCGGCCCCAGTGCGACCAGTGTACCGTCCGCAGGAACCCTACCCTTATGCACAAGTTGTCCATGACCATGCGAGTCTCTTATCTTATCATGTTTTCTTATCTTATCTCTTGATCTGCATTAACGACAATGGTTGTAGACACATGATCGAACCCGCTACAAGCCATCCCGAATAAACGGTGATGGTTGTAGACGCAGGAACGAACCCGCTACAAGCCACCCAAATCATGATTCTTGTTCTTCTTTACTTATTCGTACAGTTCTTTTACTTGATGCTTCTATTACATTCTTGTAGCTTTTTTAATCTTTTATTATGTCGTTCCCGATATGGGAAGCTACCTTGGCGACCTTATGGTCCCGAAGCCTTTCGATATTTTTCTTTACTTGGCTTGGAACGACTATTTTGATAGTCTTCCTGCCTCAGGTAAGTGAACCATGTTCTGTGTTGTTCTTCTATATTGTGGCATTATCCCTGTGACAAGCATTGCATATTAATGTAAAGATATCAACTCGACCAATTCTAGACAATAAAGCGGAGTCTACTTGCACGGAGCTAAGGTAGCATACGAGGGTCTAACTATAAGCCAAGTTCGATTTCCATATTCTAACACAAGCAATACAAGATGTGATTATTCTCTTAGCTAGGTGCGTTGTATTCTTATTAGCATGCAATGGTGATTCGCCTAGCGACTAGCATGTATCGTCCGTATTTTTAAGTGTGCATGCTAAGCAAAGACAGGTTCATCGTAGCCACCCATCTTAGCGATGATTCACTTCGGCCGAGCGATACTCCGAGCGCGTCTTTGAAAGTCTAAGTCTGAACTCCTGAAGGGCCAAGTCTGAATCATTTGCCTCAAGCGAGTCTTCTCGCCGAGCAAGGCGGGTCGGGTCGTCGCACTTGTGCCGTTTAAATTGGCTATCCGCATTGATGCGGAGCGGGTCGTTACAATCCCTTAGCTAGGTGCGTTATATTCTTATTAGCATGCAATTGGTGATTCGCCTAGCGACTAGCATGTATCGTCCATATTTTTAAGTGTGCAGGCTAAGCAAAGACAGGTTTATTGTAGCCACCCACCTTAGCGATGATTCGCCTCAGCCGAGCGATACTCCGGCGCATCTTTGAAAGTCTAAGTATGAACTCTTGAAGGGCCAAGTCTGAATCCTTTGCCTCAAGCTAGTCTTTTCGTCGAGCAAGACGGGTCGGGTCATCGCACTTGTGCCGTTTGAATCGGCTATCCGCATTGATGCGGAGCGAGTCGTTACAATCCCCAACCCCACCCCCACACCTCTCTCAGATATGGCATAATGTTCTGTTTCTCATTATTTTTTAAAACTTGTTTCGTTTTGCCTAATTTTTTTATATCCGGGTCAGTACTAGTTCGCCGAGCAAGACTTAATTACAACTTGATACCCTTAACTATCTGAAATGTTCAACTTGACCCCATCAACTTTTATAGGTGCTAACTTAATATCATATATCAACTAGTATTTTTAACTTGATACCCAAAAAATTGTTTATTCCTAAATTACCCTTCCCACACCCCCTCTCCCCGAAACCCCTTACCCCGGCGACCACCCCCCTCCCGGCCCCGGCGAAACTCCCTCCTCCATGCCCCGGTGACCACCCCCTACTCCCCTCCCCCCCTCCGCCCCCACGCAAGCACTCTCCCGTGCGAACCACCCCCCCCCCCCCCCCTCCCCCCCTCCCCCTCTCTCCCCCCCCCACACACACACACACTCGCTCTCGTCCGCACATCCGCCTCCGACGGGTGACGTTGCTGCTATGCCCCCTCCTTCGGTCGCCAGCGCCGGAGAGGGAGGATGGGTCGCCGGACAGGGAGGAGGGGGAGAGAGAGAGAGAGAGAGAGAGAGAGTAGAAAGTAGAGAGGGACAATTTGGTCTTCTATTTTTTAGGATACTAAGTTAGTACCAATCAAAATTGAGGGATCAAGTTGAACATTTTAGATATTTTATGGTGTCATAAACCTATAATTTAATAGAAAAGTTGAGGAGATTTAATGCTAAACGTCACGAAGCGCGAGAGTGTGTCACGGCAAAGTCTATGCCGCTGAGTTGGTCCAAGGCTGTCGCCATCGCTCCATAGCTCGGCCCGGCCGACATACGTTCGCTTTAGTCTTTTAGCTTAAGCGGTACCTACTCAATAAGACAAATTCCTTTTTTGACATTCTGGATGGTTGTGGTGGACTTGGCTGACACGTGTACAACTCTACAAGTGGCAATGGCTTTTTCTACGGTGTTTGGTCATGTTTCATAAAAGTACCTCGCCAAATCCTATTAATACTTTAAATTTACTATTTTACATAACGACGAAGAATGCGAGTTCGAGCAAGTAAATGGAGTCTTTTATGAATACACCTTCGGTTGCACCTACGCTTGTTTAATAACATTTATGTTCTTCCTTCTTCCTTTTTTTGCACACCAATTTATATCTGATTGTGTTGTTTTGCAACATTAAACGAACAATTTTTGCGAGATGTATTTATTTCTCACTAATTCGTCTTTATAACATTCTTATTCCAGTTGCATTTATTCTTTGGCATGGTTCTTTAATGGGTTTTGTTAACATGTTTTCTAATAACATTAACGGCAGTGCTATGACTACAACCAAATGCCTACAACCCTCTTACAACCTCCACGTGGCGCCCACGTGGAGGTTACCCATTGGAGGAGGGGGAAGAGGTGGGACCCACTGGCTGTTCGGGTGGCCGTCACGTGACAAAAATGCAACGTGGCAGCCGTTCATTGGAGGGAGAGATGGGCCCGGGGGTGGCCCACATAGCAGGGGGAGAGAGAGAGTTGTAAGAAGGTTGTAAGCATTTGGTAGTAAACTTAGCATTATTGTAACATTAATGAATGTTTATTTTATATTTTGTACATTCATCGATGTTCCTTTCACTTAAAATGTGTATTGATAAATGTTCATGTAGAAGTACCAATATAAAATACATATTTATTAATGTGTTAACATGTCCTTAGAGCCCACTTTAAGAGCATCTCCAACCATATTGTCTTGTTTTGTGTTATGATTCCTATGTGACATGATGTACAATATAATATATTTTCTATATAGCAATATTATATTCACACAAGACAATGAGATAGAAAAGTGTTCTCCAATGCAAAACTATTGACAAGACAATAAAAAAAAAAAAATTCAACTTCCAAGATAAATTGTTCACTTCTTCCTTTTTTTTTTATAAATAGGCTTAATTACAACTTGATATCCTCAACTATCCAAAATGTTGAACTTGACCCCATCAACTTTGATATGTGCTAACATGGTACCCTATAAAAAAAAAACCAAATTGTCCCTCACTACTCTCCCATCCCCCCTTCTTCTCCGGCGACCTCCCTTCCAACCCCCCCCCCCCCCCACACACACACACTGCGCCCGCCACTCTCTCCCTCTCTGGTGCACAGTAGGCACACGGACGAGTGCGCTGCGGACACGCGACGAACGCGCCGGAGGGTGCGCGACGGACGCACGCGGTTGGGGGAAGGGACGCGCGGGCGGGTTGGGGGGGCATGGTCACCGGGGCAGGGAGGGGCGAGGGTCGCCGGGGTAGGGGGTGTCCGGGCGGTGGTCCGGTGGGAGGGGGGGGGTGTTGTAGGGATGGTAGTTTAGGAATAAAGAAAACTTTGAGTATTAAGTTCAAAATATTAATTGAGATATGATATTAAGTTAACACCTATAAATAGTTGAGGGGATCAAATTCAACATTTTGGATCGTTGAGGGTATCAAGTTGTAATTAAGCCTTATAAATATTTTTATTCATAATTGATGATGTGAAAATAAAGCATTGTGAAATTCATTGTATAGATCTAGACAACCAACTTCACATTGTCTTTGACATGTCATTGCCATGTCAACTTCACAATTTATTTCACATTTGCATTGGAGAGAAAAAATTGAAACAAGAAATTGTGATTCCTATGTGGCAACCATTTTTTCTAAACTAACAACGGGGTTGGAGATGCTTAAGGCCTCGTTTGGTTCGCGGAAAGGACAGAAACTTAATTCATTCTTCTTTCACTTCCTTTGAAAAATTATAAATCATATTCATTTTTCTTTTCGGTGTTTGGAAAGGCAAAAAAAATTTGAAGAAAAAATGAATTCCCTATTGTGGAAAAGTGATTCCTTAGTTTGATCGGGGAAATCACTTTTTTTCCTAATTTTTCTTCCTATGGAAATTATTTTCTTTTCCTCATATTTTTCTTTGACACTCAAACATAGGAACGAAATCATTTTCCTTTCCCAATGCCAATATTCTGCAAACCAAACAAGCCGAAGGATAATTACTAAAAAAACAATGACATGGTCATACTACCATATTAATTATATTATAGTAATTTTATAATATATGATAATATTTTTGAGAAAAAAATAGAATGATAAATAGTTTAACCGATAAGAAAATTAGCTATCATTAATTTTGATTTGTCTAAACTAGAAAGGAATTCAAATGTTGTACCGCATCCCATTAATGATAGTTTCTATATTAGCTAATTTTGTTAAACGACACCATAACGTACTAACTAGAAAGGAGGGTTTTTTTTCACAGTTTAGCTTTTTTTTTTCATCCCATTCAAATGTTGTGCTGTATCCCATTAATGAAAATTGGCTAATTTTGTTTGTCACTCTAAATTCGAATGGGTTGAACGTTATCATACTACTAAACTAGATATCATTTTTTAAACTAAATTAACTATCATTAATTATATATACTATTATATTAACTAAAAGAGAGATTAGCTATATAGTGTAATTTTAGTTGAGTTCCAATATTATATATATATATATATATATATATATATATATAATCTTAATTTTCTTAATGGGCCTGATCGAGTCACCGACTGGGTCAGGTTGGGTCGATCGGGTTAGGAAAGCATGGTCCGGTTCGGATCATATTTTGAACCGGGCTGGTCCGGTCCGGACCTTCGAGCCTGTGAACTGAACCCAGCATGAACCCGAAATTCTAGTGGGCCGGACCAGGTCGGCCCGTTGACAGGGTCCGGTCCACCTAGGCCGGGTTTGACCGAGCCGGACTCGAACCGTGTTCCTTGTTGCCCAACCCATAAAACACTTTGAGGTGGGAGACGAGAAGAAATAAAAAAAATGGAAGAAAAACCAAAAATGACGGTGTTTGGAAGGAAAGAATGGAAAAGAGGAAATTAAGGAGAAAAATACGTAGGCGTCACTAAAAAGTTTTCCCAAAAATGAAAGAAAAATAGAGAAATATGAGAAGATTTAAGAAGAATTTACACAATTATTACTCAAAAAGATAAGTATAAATTATAATTTAAAAAAATCAAAGACTAAATAATAATTACATATTTATTCAACAAACAAACAAATAAAATTTATTTTTTTACCTTTTCTTTTGCTAATCTTTTAGTCATCCAAACAGACCTATTTATTATAACACTTTCCAACAGCCCAGATGTCTATTTTGGATAGAGTTGAGAAATTTCGAACATAAAACAAATATAGACATGGCTATAACTAATGTTAATGTAAAAAAATTTATTCGCAGTACAATAAATAAATAAATATGATTTACACTACCATATAATAATAAAAATTTGTGTTTCATAGTAAAACAAATTATTTCAAATATATTATTGTTCAAGATTTACTAATTAAAATAAATTCTATGTAATTTCATCTCCACTTTTATATTGCTTGCTCCTAGGATCTCAATCGATGACATCCAAGTGACTTACAGAGAACAAACTACTAGAGATGACTTTGAATTCTGGTTCATCCTATATATGGGTCTGGTCTGCAGAGTTCTGTCTTTCTGCACCATCGAATTGGAGGACCAACATGAAACTCTTGTGTGTCCACTTGATCCGACAGTCGAGAACGATAGGGCTCCCGCAAAGTTCCGCGAACGGAACTATGAATCCGTCCCATATATATATTTATATAATAGATAAACAAATATTCGTTCTCAAAGATAATACTAAAAGAGATTCATTTATGCTTTGGAAATTACAAATTATCTTTTTGTCCTCTTAATTCTCAACATTTTTGCGTGTTTTTCTGGTATATATAAGCATCACTCTGAAATTTTTATGCTCAAAAATAAATAAATAAATAAATAAATATATATATATATATATATATATATATATATATATATATATATATATATAGGGGGCGGATCAAAAGATCCGCTCCCTAAGTCCCATTCGAGTCTCGTCCTTCTCTCGTCCGTTGGATCAGGGGGCCCGTGTGCGCGCCTGGGTGGGGCCCGCTCGATCCAACGGTCGGAAGCGATGGGACTCCACGGTTATATATATATATATATATATATATATAGAGAGAGAGAGAGAGAGAGAGAGAGAGCATATCTGAAGTCCCGCGGGAGTCTCGTCGCCCTCGACCGTTGGATCGAGCGTGTGCGCGTGTGACCAAATAGGTCACAATATTTTGGTTTGGCTGCGATTGTGACCAAATAGGTCGACCACCGACCGATCCACAGTCCTAGTGTATGCAGTCCGCATGACCGACCCTGACCTAGGACAGCCAGGACGACTCTCCAGGACCCGCGAACCAGGAAGGTCCAAAAAAAAAAATCAGTTTAGACATATATACTAATAATTTTGTATCAAAAATAGAACTAGTATATATATCATGAGCCTCTCTTATCATGTTCTAGTGGTTATTATGTTAGACTTGAATACAAGAGGTTCAAGGTTCAATTCATATTTTTTTAATTTACTTTTACGGTTTTTTTCATATAAAGTAATATATTTATATAAATTTATAAAAAAAGGAAAAAGTTGGGAGAAATAGCAGAGAGGAGGAGGACTCGCCAACTCAGTTGGCGGGCGCAGTACTCGAGAGGCCGCTCGCCAACTCAGTTGGCGGGGCGCAGTCCACGAGAGACCGCTCGCCAACTCAGTTGGCGGGCCGCTGTCTTCCCTTCGCTTCGGATTCCTGACTCCTCCCCTTCTTCGGAGACCACCCACGACTCCTCCCCTTCTCTCGGAGACCCCCCCATCCCCTCAACTCCCCCCCCTCCCCTCCCCTTCCCTCCCTATAACTACCCCCAAGTTCGAAGCCTCCTCCTCACACATTCTTCTCCTCCTCCTCCTCCTCCTCACACTTACAGCAATCCTCTTCCTCCTCCTCCTCATATCTTATAATCAATATTTTTGGAGATGGCTATCCACAATGACGGTCGTATTCCTGGCGGACCGACTATCCAGCTTATTATTAAGCAACGTGAAGACCACATTTCTAGTCAGATATTTACTGGCGAGGTAATTTTTGAAATTACAAGTTTTCAACTTTAGTAATTTACACACAAAATATAATGCATATGTTTTTTATAGTTATACGACCATGATCTTGGTTTACGAACTCGGATCCATGTACATTGGCGGACCGAAAGGAATTATCGTACGTGGGAGCTAAATTCGGTCCAAAAGGCTTTGGTGGAATCCTTTGGATTCCACTATATATATCGTGTTAGATATTTAATCCACAATCTTCATTTAGTTGTAAGTCTTGCGGAGCGTTGGTGGCCCGAACGCAACACTTTCTAACTCCCATTCGGCGAGATGCCGATCACCCTTTTTGATGTGGCAAATATACTAGGGTTACCTATTAAAGGTAACGCTATATATTTTGATCCGCACTTAAAGGGATCTGATCAGATCAGGAGGTATCTCGGTGTTAGCCCTCCATTTGGTATAAAAGACGGTAATTTTGTGAAGTTTACATGGCTTCGTGGCAACTTCATGGACCTACATTACACTATTGACGGGGTGGTTGATGTAGATAAAATACGGGTATGTATTTTTATTAGTAAATTTTTTATGACTTAATTTAGTGTCTATATAACACTTAATATATCCAGGTCATTCGTTGCACTATAGCATATCTGCTCTGTTTATGTGGTGCAATTCTATTTTCCGATGCATCAAAAAATATGGTAAATGTGCAGCTTCTACCATTCTTGGATGATTTGACAAAACCTACTGAGCATGCGTGGGAAGCTGCTACTCTTGCCTTTTTATACGCCAATCTGACAGAATTTGTGAGATCCAATCGCAAGAGTATTTGTGGATGTATTTCACTGATTCAGGTATGAATGAAAGACCTTAAAAAGTTAGAGTAATTTTATACGCAAATTTTGTTTGTACTAATGTCATATTTTTATTTTATAGTTCTGGTCCTACGAGCACTTCTATATTGGTAGGCCTGTTACTATCATCCTCAGTGATGTTGGAGTATTTCCAGTTGCTATGCGCTGGCCTACAAATATAGTGGATTATCAACACTACCAATACAGGAGTATCACTTTATCGTAGCCAATTTGATACACTGCAGTATAATAAGGTAATTTTTAAATATGCAATAAATATCTTTAAATTATTTAAGTTTTGATCGTAGATAAACATCACATCTAATTGATACAATATCTTTAAATAGGTTACCTGGTTACCTTACTCATGTGAACCTGATGCTCCAGAAATCAAGAGGACATCATATGCGTTTACTTTACACAGATCTCATATTATATATGATCGGTTCACCATGTACCATCCGGCAGACCGTGTTCTTCGGCAATTCGAAATGAGCCCAATAATTCTCGATGATCCACCGACAGTCGGTTATGAGGCAGCAAATGCATTACAACGAATCCTTGGTCTCATTGCTGACTGGAATAATCGGTTTGAGAATTATAGTGTGAGGGACATGTCTCCCAGACTAAATTCTGCTGAGGAATGTAAGTTATAAGTTACTCATTATTCGTATTGATTTAGTGTAAATAGTTTGCTAAAATTTTGTTTACATTATGCTGACATGGGTAACCTGGACTATAGGCAATGGTGGGGATGCCCTCTTATGAGCAACCGAGTATACCAATATGAGGAGCAAAGGTTCAAGAGTAGATCCGTAGATGATTCTACTCTGCGTGCTTTTGCCGATGGAATGCATGATTTGGTATGACTTCATTATACTTTCAAAAATACATATACATAGATATGATAAATATATTAATTTACAAGTTTCGAATTTCAGAGTAGTGTATACCGACAACATTTATAACGACCTCATAGAAACCTTTTCCCAGAAAGTCGGCGTCTTATGGAGGAACTTGTGACTCGTGTTGAGCATCTGGGTATTGGACGGGAACCTGAAATGCCTCCAGTACAATCACGTCTTCCACCGGACTATCCGACCGGCTTAGTACGACAGAGACACTCTCGTCGTCGTCGGAGGGATACTGCAGAGGACCCTTTTCACCATTATGCTGGAGCGGGCCCGAGTGACCAGTATGCTGGAGGGAGCCCGAGTTACCAGTATGCTGGAGCGGGCCCGAGTGACCAGTATATTGGAGCGGGCCCGAGTAACCAGTATGCTAGAGCGGATCCGAGTTACCAGTATGCTGGAGCGGGACCGAGTTACCTGACTGCTGGAGCAGGCCCGAGTTACCAGACTGCTGGAGATGAAAGCTACCAGATATTCACACAATTTTTTTTTGACTCCATCAGCACCGCTGCCTACCCAAACTCAACAAGACGAGGAGGAGTAGATAATTTGTAACAATGTATGATTGCAATATTTGTATGATTTGTAAAGGTTTTTTATTACAATATTTGGGTATTGAACAATTCTATTTTACTCTCTCGGTTGACTAGTACATCTTCTTCGGTTGTGTCCCATAGCACCACAATTACTGCAACGTAGATCTCTCGTTGATGAATCCCGGGGTTTGATGCGGTTCTTCTTTGGTCTTTCGGCTTTGCGTCTTACATCTGGCACCCCAATTTGTCCTCTAACCAAAGGAGCTTGGATCTTGTAGGAAACTGGAATTGGCTCCATTTTAGGTGCGTATACACTTTTCAAGGTCTCCGTCGAAAATACTGCAGGATAAAAATTATTAATACTAATATTGCAATATCTACAAACAAAACATGCATGTATACATGGTATATAAGTATGATACCATCTAAAACATGTACAAGATTTGTCAGTTATATTAACAATATAGGTTCTACTTGTTGCCCGGTCTATTATTTCAAACTTATAACTATCAATAGCTAATATTTCTAGGTGATTCTTCTCTTTGATAATAGAAGCCATGTTCTTTAATATCTTCGGACAATAATCTGTGTCTATATTTTCAGCATTCTTTCTACGATTGTCATGAAGTGTAATAATCTTGGCTCTAATACCATCGAGAAGTATTGTTATTGGCTTATCTCGTAATTTCTTAATCCAGCTATTGAAACATTCAGCAAGATTAGAAGTGTTAATATCTAATCTAGGACAAGTAGCATACGATGTTATCCAATGTTCAAATCGACGACTTTCATCGTTTACACCAATAAGTCAATCGTACAAAATTATGTTCTCGGCTTTAATTATATCAAACACACTCTCTGCATCTGTTTTATTATATGATCTAGCAAGCGAGTCTAACAAGTGTTGAAATACTGGTTCTTTGGTAACTTTTTTCATGTTTTGTTTAAAATGTTGAATACAAAAAAAATGAGGAAATGCAGGAAAAATAGCACGAACAATATTTATTAATCCCTTTTGCTTGTCAGATATAAATAAAATTGTACTCCAATCATTAAAACAACTTTCAAAAGATATTTTAAGAGAATTTAAAAACCAAGACCAAGAATCACTATTCTCACCTTCAGCAACAACATAAGCTATAGGATATAATTGATAGTTAGGATCGTGAGCACAAGCAATAAGTAAGATACCTTGATATTTAGACGAAAGAAATGTAGCATCAGTACTAATAATTGGTAAACATCCCCTTAAAAATCCATCAATACATGACTTAAAATAAATAAAAATTCGTTGGAAGCTATTGTTTTCGGCAGTTTTAATAAAACATGTACTACCTGGATTTGTCTCCATAATTCTATAACAATACTCCTCAAGACTAGCGTATGCCTCATCATAAATACCATTAATTTCAGCTAATGCTGTCTCTCGGGCTCTCCAGGCTTTGGAATAACTAACTTGTATACGGTGCTCCCTATATATATCTTTAACAATTTGTGATGGACTGTATGACTGGTTATCTCTAATAATGTCAATTATCATGGTCTTAATCCATGCAGCGGTAGCTAGTCGATGACGTCCTGTACTAAGTCTTCCTAAACAAGAATAACGATTTTCTAATGTACTAACTTTAACTATATCGCCATTTCTAATAGATTTGACATATACTCTCCAATTACAATTCGGTTGATCACAACTATATATAATTCCACGAGCATTATTCATAACACTAGCTGAACAACTAAAATTATATTTAATTGTTAAATTACTTATAAAGCTTCTAAAGTGAGAACGACTAGGAAATGATTGTCCCTTAAATACTTCATCAGTGATAGCTTTTAGAACATCATCATCTATCGTATAATCTATATTTTCAACTAAATCATCACTATTTCCATCGTCGTTGTCACTATCATCATCATGGTTAGATTCATCTGATAAATGACCTTATTGGATAAATGAAACTATTTGTTGAGAAGAACTAGCACCCGAACTAACATGCTGATATTCAGAAAAATATTCATTATTTCTACTATCTAAGGTTGCTGCTACTTTAATAACATATATTTTTATATACCGTGACTGTGAATTAATCTCAAGAATATAATTCCATGCATCTTCACTATCTATCAAAAAATAATTAGAACAAAAAATAGACTTCAGAATAAAATCATAATGAATAGAACAACGTTCAATAATATGATTACGTATATTTTCAAAACTAATATTCGGATAAGTTGAAAAAATTATACTTTCTCCTCCTTCGTAATTTAACCCATTTACTTTACCGCTGTGCGAGCATACAATTCTTACGCTACGATCCATGACGGTTGAGAACTTTTGCTACAGAAAACTCAAATGAACTTTAGCTGCAGGCAAAACTTTGACTGAAGCTTTGTTAGCGGCAGAGAGACAGAGAGAGTGTTGGAGACTTTGCTAGAGGGAAGAGAGGAAATAGAGTGAGTGTGAGATGATTTGGTTGAGATAGAAAATATATATAAAGAGAGTGTTGAATGTAATAGCCGTTGTACAACGGCTAATTGTGTGAATGGATCCTTACTCGCCAACTGAGTTGGCGAGGAGAGTGCAACGGTCACTTAACCCAACCTAAATCATCACTCGCCAACTGAGTTGGCGGGCAGAATCCAACTCAGCATCACTCGCCAACTGAGTTGGCGAGCGGCCTCTCGAGGACTGCGCCCTGCCAACTCAGTTGGCGAGTTACTCCCGACCACTGCACCCCGCCAACTCAGTTGGCGGGTCCTCCTCCTCCCTACAATTTCTCCTAACTTTTTCCTTTTTTTATAAATTTATATAAATATATTACTTTATACGAAAAAAACCGTTACTTTTATTTATGTTTTTTTTTCCACATTATATATGAGTGTCATATTTTGAAAGTTTGTCTAGGGTCCCATAAACTCAGGACTGACCCTGACAGTCCTGTTGGTAGTAGTCCACGTCACTACAAAAAAATTAATTTAAACTTTAATACTAAAATTTGTCATGTCGGATGACACATAATGAGAGATTGTATCATCCAATTTTTTTTTTAAGAGAGATAACATTTTTTTTATGTTAATCCATTTTTATATGCTACATAGACATAAAAAAAAATCTCATAGAACTCTTTTATTGTTATTATTTTTATCTAAGTCTTGTATCACAGAATTAGTTTTGAAAAAAAAAAAAAAAACCTCCATTAGAAAATGTCTTAAATGACTCCCTGTGGATTTTATTAATGCAGATTCTTCTGCATTTGTCTCCGGGTCCAAACGGATATCCCCCTTCTTCTTCTTCTTCTTCTTTTTTTCTTTTTTTTTTTTTTTTTTTTTTGTTCAATATCTGACGATACGTATATTATATTCTATTTGGACTCGCTGTCTCACACCACTTATGTAGTTTGATTTCGAGATCATCTGTTTGGCCAAATTTTTTTTTTTCTTTTTTCGTTGACAACAAGAGCTAGTTGAATTCGGTCCAAACGGATACTGATCATACGCACAGTATGACCCGCACGATGTGCATGTGCGCGACGGCAATTTCTTTCTCCTTTTCCTCATTTGGTGTACTTTTTAGCATTCATATCATATGTTTGTACTATGTAACTGTTTTCAGCAGTGGTAGTTATGTCACGAATCTCGTGTGTAGTGTGACCGGCACTGGCATGACATCGTTTTGTTGCAGAATGTCACTGTCTCCGCTTTGATTCGCTTTTGACAAGTAAACATAGACGAAGAAAGTAGCAATTAAAGTTTGTAACGAGAGATGGAAGAAGCACTCATTTTTTCTTTCTTTCTTTTGCCATGTTTCTTGTGCTACTTTTAGCGACATGGCATTTGCAAACATTTATACTTCTAGAGATGATAATTGGCACCGTTGTCATGAACGCTAGAGCTATGCAAATTTGAGTCAGCTCGGTCCAATCGATTCGAATCGATAGACTATTCGGATTGGATTGTTTTAGTGTTCTTAATAACCGAACGACTTAGTTCGATCAATAGATTGATAATATTATAAGATCGAACAAAACCGATCAACCGATGGATCTTATGTATATTTTTATTATTTTATTTTGTTATTTTTTTTTTAGACTTTTTATTTACCAGAGATAGATAGAAATGGACTATTATGCATTTTGAAGATAGAATGCTGAGATAATAAAATTATGTAAATTAGTTATTAGTAAACATGTGGCAAAAGATTGTTCAAAATATTTAATTTTTTTTATTTTAAATTTGTTGTATTCAAATATAAAATCGGTCAGTCGAGCCGAAACAAGTCGACCGGTTTCAAAACTGAACCAACCAGTTGGTTGGTTGTTTGATTTGACTGTCATTATTTCACAGCCGAATAATTTCGGTTTGGCTGCAATTGTTACCAAATAGGTCGACCACCGACCGATCCACAATCCTAGTGTATGCAGTCCGCATGACAGGCCCTGACCTAGGACAGCCGAGATGACTGTCCAGGACGCACGAACCAGGAGGGTCCAAAAAAAATCAGTTTAGACATATATACTAATAATTTTGTATCAAAAAAAGAACTAGTATATATATATCGTGTGCCTCTCTTAACACAAAATAATCGTGTTCTAGTGGTTATTATGTTAGACTTGCATATAAGAGGTTCAGGGTTCAATTCATATATATTTTAATTTACTTCAATTTATATTTTTTTCCACATTATATATGAGTGCCCCATTTTGAAAGTTCGTCTAGGGCCCCATGAACTCAGGTCCGACCATGGCAGTCCGGTTGGTAGTAGTTGTCACGTCCCAATTTTTGCTAAATCGATAATCGTCTCTCGGGCGTGATGCCGTGCACGCGTAAGGTGCGCGTGCACAAGGCCTAGGCATAATGGTATACTTTAGAACAAATGCAACATAGTACGCAAATAAGATATCGCATAATGGGATATAGAAAAGTTCTCATTTATTGATAATGAACATCCGGTTGCAGACTCTTGACCCAAAAGTAATAAAGACGCTGCACGAACTTACAACTTGGACGCAAAATGAGATAGCCGATCGATACATTACATCCCTTACTAATATTTCAAAAGTACAAAATACCTTGGGTGCGAGTTAGCACCATCGCCTAGGAGCTTCGAAAAGGAAAGTGCGAGCTCCTTTCTTGATTATGTACTTGGGCTCCAAAAGTCACAACACGAACGCGCCTGATCAGGGAAGGGTTGGAGAAAGCTTCAGCTCCCCGCCACGTCGCCTCGGCACGGGGAACCTGCTGCAACGAGGGTCAGTACTTCGAAAAGCACCGGTGAGGGCGAGCTAACCCAACATACTAAATCGACATCGTATTCATGTGAACATGCAACATTATTATTATGTGATCTTTCTATCTTGTCTTAGTTTAATTTTTTATATACGATAGAATGGAATGACATAACAAAATGTACCACCGTTCGGTAAGTTTACCTGTACCGTCTGAACCACCTGTACAAAACTTACCATGAACTTTCCTGCCACGAAGACATAGTTAGTCTGCACAGTTTAAATATACATAAAGATCACTGTCTTGACTAGCCGTCATGGACCATAGTCTGGGTAGACGGGATGCTTGCAACGCAGGTAGTGAGCCCCGCTACAAACTCCCGCCTCACCCGTGCTAAGTTGCTAGCACGACTAACTAATGTTCCGTCCGGGACGAATCGGCCCCGGTGCCCCGGCGACCATTCGCAGGAACCAAAAATCTTGTGCACAAGTTATCCATGACCATTGACGATCTGAACACTAAGTTAACATACAAAGCATTTCAAAACATCAATATGAACGAAACTACTTTAGCACAGTGCGATGACATAGTCTACTAGCTGATATGATCAATTCACAAGTTATGTACTATCCATTGAGCAGTAATAGATGAATAAGTTCTAACTACAACTGAACACAAAATAGCTATATGTATAACGGACATGCATGCATCAATGTAATCATTGAGAATTCTATGTAGCAAGCATTATAAATGTTTCAAGTCTACTTCTTCTTTATTCTGACTCAATTTTATTCTTTTTGGTATCGTTGATCGGAACGCACAAATGAGTCAATTTATTAGGAATGAAGACTTGGAAGAAGGGCGCTAATCAAAGTAAAGCTACTCACAAGTTGGTGAATCGGAAAAGAGATCAAGGGAGATCTTCAAGACTCCGCTTACGCGTTGCCTACACGATCACCTGCACGTACCAACAGATGATCAATATCTCCTGCTTCGATCTCCAAGGGTTCGATACGAAATGCAAAATCTAAAGAACGAAGACAATAAAATCCATCGAAACCGTTCAAGAAAAACGCAAATCACAAAACCAACAAGAAAGCAATCAAGCGACATTCAAAAACGGGCAAAGAAACCAGCGCAACGGAAAGGCCCCTTTCGACTCTGCCGACAAGTCCTTCCTTGAGGTACGATCCGTTGAATGTGAGACCTGATTTCGAAGAAACCAATCCATAACGAGGAAAGGATCTTGATTCAATCTGTCCCGATCGAACGATACCAAGTATTTCTTAGCCGCGCTCCCCGAATAGGGGGAACGGGGCGCTACAGTAGTCCACGTCACTACAAAATCTAAAAATCTATTGTGGTGAATATTTTAGAGCAATGCATTACCTCATGGCTCTAGTGGCTAGTAGGTACAAACATAATGCATCTTGACTGGATGGATTCGATCCGACGGAGAAGCGGATTATTCCTTCCAATTATGATGAAAGTGTAAAAAATTGTGGAAAGTGTACCAGGAAGACCTTGGCATGTCGGTCTCTTGCTTGGACGATGGAGGAATGACTAATCAATTTCGAAGTTAAAGGTAAACAAGGCTTGGGACAAGCGGTAGTGTTCGATTCCGGAGGAGTCTCAAGTAGTTAATTAAGGGGTGTTGGGAGAATCTCGGACAGGAAGAAAAATAAAAATAAAAATTAGGCCTCTGCGTAGGTATGACAGTCTGCACAAACTATCAACTTGAGTAGGGTGCTACTAGATGTGGGTTGGAGCCAGATCCTAACCGAATTGATCCCTTAGGCCTCTCATAGTGTTGGGATTAGTCCTATTTTGGGACAAACCTCATGTGTTTGTATTTCGATATTTGGTTCTTAATTTTTCGACTTGTACTCAATAGTGTATTAGCTTAAGTGGTAAGTACGGTGGATGGTTTTACTAGTAGACTAGGTTCAAATTCTACGATCAACAATGATTTTTATCACCAATTCTTTGAGAAATTCATTCGGAGCTAGGCACATTCCCTTCAGACGTGGACGAAGAACGCAAAGTGGCACGATGATAGAGTAATGCTTATGCACGGTTGGTGCGCACCACATGGACGTGCAAGTTGTTAGACTCTGATAGTTGTTCATTTTGAAACTGTTTGGTGCGCACCACATGAGAAAAACGTTTCTCATGTGGTGCGCACCACGGTTGCTATGATGATAGTAGTAAGCGTTTCTCAAGGTGTTAGACTCTGATAGTTGTTCATTTTGTAACCAGAGGCGGAGCCCCACATGCCTAATTTTTTGAAATTTTTTTTTTTTAGTTTTTTTTTTTTTATAAAGATTTTCTCTTATGTTTTATTTTTGTTATATATGAAATATGCAACAATTAAAGATGTGTTTGATTGCAATGAAAAAAATTTGTGAAAAATAAATTAATTTTATAAAATTATTTTACTAGTAAACAAATATATGAAAATTTGAAATTTTCTTATGGAAAACTTAATTTGGGTTTTTGATTGTTATTAATTTTCACGAAAAATAGTTATTCTTCATGGAAAATAATATTTTTCTATAGGTTCGGTCAGTTTCATTTTCCACTATTTTAGAAAAAAAAAATGATAATTTTTTGAAAAATATTTTTTTGGAAAACATAAGCTATCAAACACTACAACTGGTAAAAAATTTTGAAATGAAAATATTTTTCATAAAAAAAACACAATAAAACACATCATAAGTGATAACTAAAATCTAAAAAGTTTAATATTTTAGACAGTACAATTCTAGTATTCTCGTGTCGCTCAAATTATACAGTTCTTTCTAATTTTAGATGCTAGTTCCATCACTGTTTGTAACTGATTTGATAAATGAGTATTACTATACTTCTTTTACTTGCTGTCATTACTGGCGACTAATCATTTTTTTTTTTGTAACTAACCGAGTAATGCTTCTCCTATGCTTGGAGTGTACAGTACTTGGTTATGTGAGAACCCATAAGCAGAGAAGTGAATAGACTGTGGAAGTCTTTCAAGGAGAGAAACTCCTTCTAGTGGTCAATGCACTTAGCACAACAACGCTTGTCGGAGCGCCATTGCTCTAGTGCATTAGCGCAGTGATCTCATGCTACAGTGCCTTGAAACTTCGAATTTAGCGCAGGTCATAGCGACGTAATACCGCAAAGAGACTTGTAGCTGCATACTGACGGATAAGTAAAACAACACTGCAAGAGACAACAACCTCATGCTACAGTAGGACGACGTCATGTGAGGTAGTGAGACATCAGGTGCGACCTACATAATAGTTGTGTAGCACCACAAAGAGACATGTATTCTCGTATACTTGCAAGTTAAACTCTTTAAGGAAATAACTCACATATGTGAATGGATAAAGATTTAAGCCGTCGCTTGTGGAAAAACTTATAGATACCTAAAATGCATACATAGAATCCAGATATGGATAAAGATTTAAGCCGTCGCTTGTGGAAAAACTTATAGATACCTAAAATGCATACATAGAATCCAGATTAGCACATGATCTTTAACATGCGATCAGAACCACAATTGATATATTTGTGTAGTGGAAAGAACTGTGAATTCAAGACTTAGTTTATTCTATATCATATTATAATTTTACGCCATGCAGAAAGATTCATATCGTAAGTGTCCAATGTGCGATATATAATTTTAGAGACTTAGTTCGAAATTCTACATCACATTAACACATAACACTGTCTCCCACCCTGAACTTTGCCTCTTAATTTGTCAGACTAGCTAACAGTGACTTCCCCATCACTGAATTCCATGAAATTGTTGCAACATGTAACTCCTTATTGAACTAATAGTACTCTTTTGTGCAACTACTGGATTTTTCGGTTCCATGTAATGAGAAAGAAAATGGTAGTTGCAAGCCAAACAGAAGAATAGTGTTAGATTTTTTCTTTAATTCATGTAAACAAAATAATAGAGTTTAGTGTTATCGATCTCTGGAAAAGCCTTGTACAAAACAATGTCCTAAGAGATTATTCGAGGTCTATGTACAGACTTGTTCTTGAATCCTCCTAGAGTTAAAAACTTTCTTGTTACCGGCGTCTCGTCACTGCACACAACTTCGAGAGAGTGACCCGAACTTAACTTTGCCCAGAGATGAGAGAGTATGAAAAGAAATTGGAATAGAGACTGCTGGTATAGGCACATGTTTCAGCTCAGAGCCCTCTCCAAACCACAAGAATAGAGACAATAGCAATAATAGCAATAACCGCTGATAATGTAGCCATTTAAGACCATAAAAGGTTGTTAATGTTGGGGAATAAATTCCCAACGTTTAGATTTATTAGGAAAAAAAAGTCAAAAATAAAGAACTAAAGCAAAAAAATCTTTTAGGGTCTCAAATCGGAATCTGGTAGTGAAATTTGGATGGGCATTCGGCATCCGCAGATATAAATGCGTAATCGCACCTATTACGCGTGTCGAATCGAGTCATGTGGCGACGACGCACGCGTGTGGCTCACAAGGCCAGCCTACAACAACTTACAAGAAAGCAAAGGAGAGGATAATATGAGCACTCCAATATGAGTTCTTCCAATCGATGTGGAACTTAAGGTTTTGGGAAGTTGGTTTTTTCCAACAAAATATACAACAAAGAGTCCTTGTAGGCAAAAAAGAGAGCATATATATATATATATATATATATATATATATATGTATATATTATTTTGATCACGCACTTAATATGATCTTGATGAATGTGAAATAACCTGAGAGTTCATAATTGGTACACATTTGTATGATTGCTTGAGATACAAGCACATGAAAACCTGCACACAATAATGTGTTCAGAATAGATAACCAAGGAAGAGTTGTACAAGATGACATGGATAGAGTGTATGATAGTTCTATGAGGCCACATGAATAGCATGATGGGTTATTCCTTTTTGGCAGGGGGAGGTGCATCTGCACAATGGACATGAATATATAAAAATGTCTTGTCTCTGTATATATACTTGTATTCAACAAGAGGAAAGGGACCAAACTGATCATCTTATCATTCACTCTAGAGACCAGATCTTAGCCCTTCTTGAATAAATAACATTTTTCGGAAACTTCGCCTTAAAGGAATGTCATACTACACCCTCATGATGCAGTCCTGCAACACTTCTTACAAACAAAACTGTTACAGAGAGGAAAGAAACGAAAGAGTTGCTGAAATTTGCCTCTAAACAAGTTATACTTGATTGATATCTCCAAGTCAATCCAGAAAATACTGCAAATGGAGTAATGCATGTAGAAACAATTTACAACCCACTAATTGTGAATCATGACACGCAATGACAGCCTCAATACTAGACAAAACAATCATGGCAGCAGAGCCCTGGTGATTGGTCATACAAATTCACTGTGAAGTATCAGGCGCCAACACTGCCAAGCCAGAATAACAAGGGGAACTGGGCAACGGCCATGAAGATCAGGAGATAATGATGTGTACTCGACTGCTTCTCGTAGCTCCTAGCCCCGCCCAAGAGGACTCTCTTCATGGTCTTCACCAGGAACACCCCCACGCAGATGCACGTCCATGGCAGCAGAAAATAATACGAGTAGCTCCAGAATATCCTCATAAGAACGGCAAGGGACATGCCTGTGAATGCATATCCTGCATAAGCCACAATGTCCAGGAGCGGAGCCTCGCTACTGCCCATGGAATACAAAAGTCCTTTCAGGAGCAGGACCTGGAAGAACCAGCCCACTAGTCCCTTTGTGAACTGCAAACTCAGAGCTTCTGGGGTGAACCTGCGCAAGGAAAACCATAGAAGAGAGGGAAAGAGGATTAGTTACTAATAAATAACCAAGGTTCACAGTACCAGTATCGGAATCGGTATCGGACCATTCCTATGAGTATCGGGATCGGCGGTATCGACAATATTTCGGATTGGAGTATCGGATTTTTTGGTGTCGGAAAGTAAATAATTATTAATAAATTATTAACATTTCAGAAAATATATTTTATACATTTGGGCATAATTTTAAGTATTTTCAGTGTTGTTTCTTAGCAGTTTTGAAATTTAATGAATAGTAGTCACCCTTGCCGATTGGTTTACATGAGATAGATAAGTTTTCTTCTTTTACATGCTTTTACAACCTTATTATGCTTTTGCACCCTTGCTTATAGGTCTTTTTCGTTCATTTTTCTTTGCCGAATTGATCGAAAAAGATATCCCCAATGTCGGTATCGGTCAGTATCGGATATTGATAGGTATCATATCGGGACATGCCAAACCATATCGGTATCGGCTGTATCGGATCGGTATCGTCCGATAGTGCAAACTATATAAATAACATCATGTTTTATGATCAATGTAAAGGTCTAGTTGAACAATGGGAAGAAAGGAAGCACGGACACTCCAAAAGTGTGGCTCGTGCCATGTCAAATACATATCGGATACAATCCAGACACATCAAAATACACTAGGACACACAAAAATAGGGGTCGTGTCATCATGTCCTTCTTGCCATGTTGTGTCCGTGGTCATGCAACATAGATCCAGTTGAAACACGCCACAGTTGACATATCTTGTCAAGACACCATACCAATACTATAGCCTCAAGGGTGCCATCAATCTCAAATTCTAGGGAAGGGAAATATAACAAGATCACAGACGAGATCTAGGGGAATCTTGACCCAATATAGTTAGTTGCATAGGAATCTCTGGAAGTATATGCACAGATTCTATGATTCTTAAGATATATCATTCTCGGGCCATGGATGAGAACTATATCTCAGCACGGTCTCGCCATGACTAAGACTTGCCAGATTTGTAAAAACTAACACAAAGGTTCATAATGGGGTTGTGCATAAACAAAGAAAAGGGTAGTCAAATACAAATGGTGCCAAAGGAAGTCATCCTTATTTTTTTCGACACCACCACAAACAGTTAAAGCTATAACCAGGGGTGGACACAGCAAGGGATAAGTGGGATCAGCTGACCCACTGAAAATAAAAATAAAATTTTTTTTTTGCTGATTCTCGTGTACTGACCAGTTCCCGGAAAAAAGGCCCTCTATTTTAAGTTTTGCAGGACGTGTGAAATCATATATATATATTTAGGTTTTCTTTACATTTGTGGTTGACTCCTCTCTCTTAAATTCATGCGTCCGCCCCTGACTATAACATGCAAAATTTAGGGTGAAACAGAAAAGTGCTTAGCTAGGACTATCTCACCTTCCAAAAACACCTAGTGAGAACCCTGTGAGAACAACATAGGTACCAAACGCCATTAAAGGGATGTATAGATCCGGGGCATTTATATCATGGACAGGAGGTTTGTAGGAAAACCGTCCCGCGACTGGCTCAGTTATCCTCGTCCAATGTCCCTGGATTAAAACACGAATTGGAATGTGATTCTGTGGCTATCATAGCTATCATAGAGGATTGGGGACAAAAGGAAGGGGATGCTTACCCTGTGTAGAAATGGGAACAGTATCACCTTCAATTTGTTCCACACATAGTGGCCATTTACTTGGAAATAATATTGGGGATCGGATAAATACTGACTAATCTGTTCAACAAAAAATCATATTTAGGTAATTGTATGCTAGTTAATGTGAATTAGCATTAAATGTTGTAAAATTATACTGTGAAAAGAAACTACTGCCAAAAATATTTTGAAGAATGTAACGATATTACATTGCTTTGCATGAACTCGGAACTCGATCCCAAGAATTTCTCTCCATATGCTCCCAACCCACTACGTATCATTCCAGACCCAGCTCCATAGAAAGCATTTCCAAATGGGTCAGGCTGCGGAATTACTGGGGGTCTCTGCATTCCTGGCTGATTTCCCAAATTGATTTCCATCACTTCCCTATGATAAAAACCTGGAGTCAATCCATCACTTGATGAAAAAGTCTGTTCAAAATTTCAAATGCAACAGTTGATGGTAAAATTTCATACTGAAACATATAGGATAGTGCTAGTGCGAAGAGATGTGCTATCCGTAAATAAAATTCAATCCAAAAGATTGGTGTACTCATATCATGTCCAACATGTGTCGGATAAACATTGGAGAGATGATATCAACACAAAGCTCCCCTTTGGGAGTAGAATCCACATAGTTCCCCTAATGGGATGAAATGACAAATTTTCTCGCTAGCTCCAGCTTCACAATCTTCACTGTACCCGACATATCTACCTTAGGATGTGGCCCTAGGGCTAAAACATATGCATTTGCCTAGCGGTCTAAAGACACGACTATTCGCCATTAAATTTGAAAGTTCTAAGAGAGCTTGATTTAATTAACAAACGATAAGAAAGTACAAAGAAGTCATAGGAGACAATTTAAGTACAAATTTGTTTTCTGGGGGGTGACGATGCAGGAGGAGGAAGCTCTTCTCTCTTACTTGACTGTAGGTTTGCAGATAGCCAGCCTTTAGAACATTCAAGTTGCTCCTATTTATAGCCATTGTGCTAATGGGCTATGGATGCCGCATATGCCTCTGTTTGGTGGCCGCATAAGGTTCCTTCAACAGAATGCGGTTGCAACTGTCGCCGCATGCCATGGGCAGATTGCCACGTGGTCTTGGTTGAGATATGTCGTTGAAGAGATCTCGAGGTTGTTTTCAACCCGTTGTGTGTGGGACTTGGTCAGCTGGACAGGTGGTCAGCACCAACTGTACAAAGATCTCTGCATTTGTAACGGGAAGATCTTGTGAGCTGGAGGCCGCATAACAACTTGGCCGCATGATGGTGAGGCCACATGGGTTTTGTAGCCTCATACATGCTCTCGTTTAAGCCTTGGTCGAATGGACCCTCTGGCCGCATGTTGGCGAGGCCCCATAGGACGTTGTGGCCGCATATACGTCGCCTTGGTCAGATGGACACTCAGGCCGCATGCTCGTCCAGGCCGCATATGTGCTCTCGTCTGGCTTTGGTCGAATGGGCACTTCAGCCGCATGTAGACGAGGTCGCATATGGCCGAAGCCATAGATGGGAGGACACGTGGCGTGACGCGTTTGTCGAGGCCATCAATGCAATGTGACTTTTTGCATGCCACCCCCTTCACGAATTTCGAAGCTGTCAGAACTTTATGTCAGACATTAGAGACTGTCAGGAGCTCTTTATGCGGCATCTTTGCTATTTTGTTGTTCTGGCCGCATGTAGATTATTATGCGGCTTTCTATCTGGCCGCATAGATCATGTTCTATGCGGCATGAGTTCTATGTGGCCTATAGATTTTTTATGCTTCTACAAGACCCTCTTCAAAGTTTTCAAGATGACAAGTTTGGAATACTTTGAATAAGAAGTATGGTCGAGCACTTTTGGCCGCATAGGGACGACATGCCGCATAATCATGTTGCCACATAGTGGACTATGCCAGGCTATCAAATCATTAATGAGAGGATTTGGCCCAATCTTTGAGAAGATCTCTTGGGATTCTGTGTCGTCGGGAGGATAAAGTGGCCAAACAACCGAGAAGTCGCCGTTATCCGTGGCCGTTACGTGGATCGAGAAGACTCGGGATCCGAACAGCCGCCGCTTCATCTCCAGCCGCATGTTGCTGCCTATATATATAGGGGGCAGAGGAGAGAGAAAACCATTCTTTCACATTTTCTCATTTCCTTCTCTTCTTTTTACTGTTGCTACCATGGCCCCCAAAGTTGCTTCCTCCGCCGCTGCTAAGGGTAAGGGGAAGGCTAAGAGCAAGGGGAAGGGCCGTGCCGCTGTAGCGGACCCTCCGCCGTTCTCCGCCGACGTTCAGTCGCCGATCAAGGGTAGGTCTTCAACGAGGAAGACGAACTGATTCTCCAAACCGCAGAGACACGTGTGCACAGTTGGACGCATGGATTCATCTATGTGCTAACTTCTCACTGTCGCATGGATAGCCGCATAGGCGACTCTGTCGCATGTGAAGCTATGTCGCATAGTGACTTGTGCCGCATGGGAGACCATGCCGCATAGGCTAGGTGCCGCATAGTCGCAGGGTTTGGTTTGGCCGCATAGGCCATCCAGCCACATG
The DNA here is from genome assembly GCA_036927795.1 of Iris macrosiphon. Taxonomy (NCBI): domain Eukaryota; kingdom Viridiplantae; phylum Streptophyta; class Magnoliopsida; order Asparagales; family Iridaceae; genus Iris; species Iris macrosiphon. The sequence continues at coordinate 170,838,742 of JAYESA010000012.1, read as the reverse complement.
AACATACCCTTCTGAATATTTGAAGTTCTGGTCATGCTCTTTCATGAGTTTTTTTTTTTTGCAGTGACTGCCCCACTGCACCCTCTGGCGAAGTAGTCCTTGGTCACGGTATGCTTCCGTTGAATATGAACCTTAGGGACCTGACCATGGCCGTCAAGACCCAGATCAACAAAGACCTCCCTCCAGGACGTCAACAGAAGATTGTCGAGCAGTCGTCTGGCTTCTTGCTGAGCCAGATAAACTCGGAGGAGATCCCTGCTGACGATGGACCGCACTTTTACAAGAAGCCGTACTTCTTGTTCGGGGATGCACTGGAATCTTTTCAACCTGAGTTGGGGACAACCAGGAAGAATTGGTCTTTCACCTTCCGTGGGACAGAGATGTCCTTTCCTTCTTTTGAGCGTCACTTGCCTTTGTCGGATCTGAAGGTGATGATGGGTCCGCGCCGGATGGGCTAGAACTTGACCCATGAGCCGCAGGGGGCTCTCCTTGGCCACGTTAGGGCTGGAAAGAACAAGGGAGAGTTTCATGGCACGAAGGAGTCATCCTCGTACTTCTTGATTGGATTGAAGCCAGGCCTTGTCGGGAGTGATCTAGGACCGAACCTCAGCATACATGCGGCGGACACCTTCCTTCATCGGGTCCCCAAGAAGGGAACTTACCCCCCGGGGCAGTTGCGGGTTCTCAGCTGGGCTCATTACAATGAGACATGGTGCCGCCTGACCCTGTGGATCTTGAAAAAATATGAGCAAGAGCTCTGGGATGCTGATTTGTTTTTTGTCGTGAGGGGTACGTGTCACGGCTTAGAGATGAACCGCCCTTTATTCGTGGCACTGATGGAGTTATACAACCTTCGTACTGGAACTTTCTTCACGCCTGGTGGCGAGATGGGATTGGCTCTGCATGAGATGCATGCCGTCTCGAGACTTCCCTGGGACGATGAACCCTATGAAGAGTATACTCCGAGTAATGAAAAACTCGGGGAACTGGAAGTGGAGAACCCGGAGATGCTGGCGGTGTACAAGGAACTGTTATGCTATCACCATCACAGCATCTACCAGCGATTGTTGAAGAAGACGAAGAAATCCACCGAGGGGTCCTCTCCTCATATTACAGCTTGGGCTCGTCATCTTTTCCCGGTATCCAAGGAGTCCACTAGAGTTCGTGTTCGGGCACCACGATCCGAACATAAAGTGGTCGACTCCATCCGTGAGTTGAGGGAACAGGCCACTCCCGCGGAGGAAGCCGTGGAGGGTTCCTCGGAGGAAGAGGAAGAACTTGTTAACGAACTGGGTGATCTGGAGGAGGAGCTCAGTTACTTTGTCATGGACACCCTCAAGCTATCCGCCAAGGCTGTACTGGCGGGATACTTGATGATCTGGTTACGTAACTGCGTGGTCCCTGGAGGGTCTGGGACAATAGAGAGGATCCGCCGCACCCTCATTCTTCTGGCTATGAAGTTGGCTTTTGGCCACAAGTTAGCCCTTCTACCGGCTATGGTGTGTTGTATCCAACGGGGGCTCCGCAACTTCGCCAAGAAGCTCGAGGACCATTCTGGTAAGGGACATTTCAACATAATTGAGCTCCCTTACCATTATCTGATGGGTTGGCTTCTTTTGTATCACGGGTCTCTGATGAGCCCTGGGACCGATGAGGACATGGTGGCAGCTGATGCCCATATCTGCAAGTATCGAGGGATGAAGTGGAAGTATGACACGGTTCCTGCCGGCAAAAGGCAGCTCTCGTTCATGACTGACTCGAGTTTCTTCACGTATGAGCCGGAGTTTACTGACGATGAAATAAACGTCGCTTACCAAGACAAAGGGGGGAAGCCCCGCAACCTGTCTGAGAGGCTCTTTCGCTGGCTCCAGACCATTGGTCCATCCCATCTGGTATACCAGAACAAAGTAGAGCCTTACTTGCCCAGCCGATTTGCTCGCCAATTCGGCTACACCCAGCTTCTACTGGGTCACCCGAGTGCTTCTCTAGGATATAATGACAAATTGCTTGACGGGACCCGAGCCTGGGCTTACTACAGCGAGTCGGCACGCATGCTCGATTTCGCCTACCCGCTACCGGTGTCGTGTCGAAGATGTTGTATACGGCCCCGAAGTACTACTGCACGGCTAATGCTCTGTCGGCTGGCTTTGACCCGGAGCAGAGTTATATCGAAGGCACCATGGTGATGCCTCCGGAAGCAAGGGCGCGTCGGACGCCCAAAAAAGGAAAGAGCGTTGCCAGACCTCTGCTCGTGGAGTTGGAGCCATCAACTGGGGAAGAGAAGACGACATCCCCTTCTGATGATCCTCCGGTCGTGAAGCGCAAATCGAAGGCCGGGACCAGCATGCTCGCTATTCCAAGAAGGCGAGAACCGATGTGGTCCCAGAGACGGGACCAGCGGCGAAGACTAAGCCCCCGTAAAGGGGGTCGCAAGCGGAGAGGTAGGATCCCTTGTACTAACGGTTCCTGAAGCAGGATCCGATGTAGATGCTATGGCGGTATTCGTAAACCCTTTTAGTTTGATTCTTCCTGATCCTTTTTATGAATATCTCTCTTCTGGTCTGTTTGAATTGCAGACACGGAAGAAGAGAGACCGTCCCCGGCAGGCAGCTGCTTCAGTGATTTCTTACGCTGAACCGGAAGAGGGAACCCCTCCGGAGTCCGACGTGGGTGCCTCAGAACCAGCACATGAAGTTTCGGGAGCTCGGAGCTTGGATGTTGCTTTGGCGGAGGAGCCTTATACACCTTTGGAGCACATATCCGTGGAAGACATTGAAGCTATGGGGGAGGCTATGACAATACTGGACGAGCCATGACCTACGCCACCTCCCTCTGGTACGTCATTATTCAATTTTACAAGAGATCAGATTTTCTGGCTTCAGCTTCATATTCTCCAGGCGAAATTAATTGTTGGTTGTTCTGGTCCTGCAAGCCCTATTCCTCCCTTACGGACAATGGACGTGGCTGTCGAGGAGGATATCCTGGAAGAAGGGGGTAGTGAGCTTATCAGGAGGAGGTCTGAATCCCCCCCCCCCCCCTCACCCCTCTAGAGGCGACGAGCACTCTGCAGGGTCTGTTGCGGGTCCTTCTAGTACAGTGGCTGCTACTCCCGATGTTATTGCTGGGCACTTGGTTGTCGAGGCCTTTCCGGATGGTGGGAAGGTTGGTCGTTCCGAGGAGGCTGTTCCCGATGTTCCCGACATTATGGTGGCAGGATCGTCATCTGAGGTAGCTGTACCACAGTCTGGGGTTGGTGTGCGAGCTGGTGCCGAAGCAGCGGGGCGCCCTAGTACTCCTGTCCTAAGTCACACCTCCGCCCTTGCTCAGCTACCGGGTGTTCGGGCCTTTGAGATGGCCATGAAGGAGTGGAACGCGAGACATCCCACTGGTCGCTCTTCCGCTACTGCTTCACCTTCAAGGCCATAGGACGTTGTAGCGCAACCTGCTGGGCTTGTAGCTTTTTCCTCCTACCAGCCGCCCTTGACTCCGGCGACGCTGGAGAAGATTGACAAAAATGTCCAGATCTCCCTTCGGAGCTTCTACATGTTTCTGAGGCAGGGGGTCCAAAGTGTATTAGAGCGGAACATGCCTTTCGACTGGGCGAAGCGCTTTGCCGAGATTCAGGCCAATTCTCTGAGGAGCATCCCTAGTTTGGAAGAGACTGGACCAAAAGCTGGCGGAGGTGGAGCGGTGTCTAATGGAGCTGCGGCAACATCAGCAAGCGGATATAGAGATACTGATATCCCGTGAGTATAATGAGTTCTCAACGGCACTGGAGGCGGAGAAGGCCCTCTTTTCTTCGTCTAAGGAAGGTTTGCAACGTGACCTCCAGAAGTTGCAAGAGGAGCGTGATCGAGTGGGTACCCTTAGGGAGGATTGCCTCACCAGGCAGAATGACCTGACCGAGGAGATCAGACAACTCCAAGCCAAGCTTGATGCTCTGGGAAATAGTCTCCGGAAGGCCCAGCAGGAAGAGAGGGCCATCTGAACCGAGGTTAGCCGGGTAGCGAAGAACATGGCTGCAGTTGAGGTCATGGTGCAAAAGCTGAACGACCGATATGAGTCCTATGTCCGCTACGAGGATCCTAAGGCCCTGGCAACAGAAGTTGAGCGCCGGGCTAAAGCGTGCCTGGACAACCATATCGCCCGTCTCCAAAGGCGGATATCGGAGTTGTGCTCCGACCAGCAGCAGTAGTAGTTTTGGGAATTCCTCTTTTTGTCTTTCTCATCGTAGTTTATCGTAGTTTATCGTAGTTTTGTGGTTGGGGTGCTATTAGCCCTTTAAATGTAGTTTGCCTTTTCTCTTCCGTAAGGAGAAATAAAAGCTTTCTTTGTTGTTGCAATTATCTGCTGTCTTGAGTTTGACAGAATTCCAGCAAACCACGGCTTGGACCGTGTGAGAGTGAACGGTCGCATCTTGCGGAACGAGCCGTTACGACTCTAGGATGAATCGTCGGTCTACCACTTATAAGTATCAGGTGTCTTTCGGACTCCTTCCACAGATTTACCTCTGGTGTAATGGCTTCCAAGGATTCTCCACAGGGAATCGAGGAAACCACTTCCCCTCCCGTGGACAAGGTTGCTTCAAGTCCCCGTTCTGGCATGCCCAAGTCACTTCCTGTCAAGAACACGGAAGGAACTCCTTGGCTCCTCGTCGATGGATCACCTGTCACCTTAAAGGGGCAGGCGGAACAGACCAGCGTAGATGCCTCCCGTCAGTTGTTTGCATCTTCGGACGCTTGTGTTTTTCATGCCCTTGTGATGTATATAAACAATCTGGAGGATTCTAACTCCTCTTAGAGTTTGTGTTTTGCTCTTAGTTTCCTTTATGTAGAGGAAATAAAAACTTTTAATTATGTTGTATTCCTGCGTGTAGACTTTCTGGGTCTTGTACTAGAGGAAATATGGACGTAGTACAACTTCGCAGTTGTTGTGTACATCCCACTGGAGAATTTTTTGTGGACTTATTATTTGTTGGCACGTTGAGTGCAAATAATAAGTTCGAAAACAATCCATATCAGAGGTAATATGTACATGATAAGTTTTGTGGACCTATTACTTTTTGCGTACGTTAGTGCAAGTAATAGATTTTGGAACAAGTCCTGCCAGAGGTGATATGAACGTGACAGTTTTTGTGGACTTAACACCGCTGGTGTACTTTGGTGAGTACGGGTGATAAGTAGGGAGGATAACCGATATCAGAGGTGATGTGGAAGTGATAATCGATAGCCAAAACCCGAAAGGTTTGCTCAGAGATAATATGGACATGGCAAACTCAGCCGGAGAGAAATGTTATGACGATAGTTCAGAGGTAATATGGACGTGAGCCGATGTCCGAGAAACTCGTTGAGGAGTGATTTGCTGACTGTGATCTATCCGAAAATGAAGATAGACCTGAGGATTGCTCCGCTGGGGAGACTAGAGTCTAACGAGACTGGTTTTTGGGTGGTCCAAGCGAGAGTGTGTGAGTGGACCTGAGGACTGCTCCGCTGGGGAGACTTTGAGGATCCATCATTCGTTGCGTATCCAGGACTCCTGGATACAGATGATGGCTTTTACATGAATTTGTAAAGAAGGAAAAAATGTTGCACCTAGGCACTTGCTGGGGATGAAGAACCAAGAGTGTAAAGATGTACATCTGGGTTGTCCCACTAGTGATGAAGGGAGTACAAGTCAAGTTTAGACGTAGTACTTTTTCAGGAACTTGTCGTTGATAGGCATCATGAGCAAGTCGTCGTTGGGTTTCGGGAGGTACCGTTGGAGAATACGCACTCCATGATGAACGGACCCTCCTATTTAGGCTGGAATTTGTCTGCTGTCTTGTGGGTCATAACCATCGGTCTTCTTACTGTCAGGATGAAATCACCCATTGGTAGGTCCTCTTCTTCACTCGTTTGTTGAAGGCTCCAGAGAGACGTGCTTGGTATAACTCAATTCGATGTTGAGCTAAGAGACGTTTCTCGTCGAGTGCTTCTAACTCTTGTAGCCGTCGGCGGTGGTTGTCGTCGACGGTTAATTGGATGGAGAGAGCCACTCGGAGTGACGGAATTTGGATTTCGAGCGGAAGGACCGCTTCGCTTCCGTACACCAGAGAGAAAGGCGTGTTGCCAGTAGCTGTCTGGACCGTTGTGCTGTAGGCCCAGAGACATTCACACAGCTTCTCGTTCCAGTCGCGCTTGTTGGATGACACGAATTTCTTGAGAAGCTTGATGATGGTTTTGTTGAATGCTTCAGCCAACTCATTTGTCGCTAAGTTGTAGGCAGTCGAAGCCACATTCTGAATCCGAATTTTGTCGCAAAACTGACAGAATGCATGACTTGCGAACTGTGGACTATTGTCATAGATGATCCTTCGTGGCAAGCCGAAGCAGTATATGATGTGATGTTTGACGAAGCTGATCACGTTGAACATCTTGACTTCCGCGAGTGGTACGGTTTCCGCCCACTTGGAGAAGTAATCGGTTATAGCCAGGATGAATCGATGCCCTTTAGAAGAATGTGGACTGATTGGTTTGATAATGTCCATCCCCTACGCTTCAAACGGCCAAGATGCGACCGTTGGGTGCAGGAATTCTGAGGGCTAGTGGATGAAATATGCGTGGATTTGGCACGTCTGGCATTTCCTCGCATAATCAATGGCCTCTGCTACCATCGTCGGCCAGTAATAACCCATTCTCTGAAGACGGTCATGTAGCTTTGGGCCAGGTTGGTGTGCGCCGCAGACGCCGTCGTGAGCTTCACAGAGGGCCTACTTCGCTTCTGCATTCGATAGGCATCGTAACAGAAGGCCTTCGTAGGACCGACGATACAACATTTTGGTAGCTGTATCGTAATATAACCGGAGGGAACGTCTTTTGATGGATGTGGCTTCCTTTGGGTTCTCAGAAAGAATTTCATAGATTACGTAGTCAATGAATGAAAGCCTCCAGTCCTGGACATCAGCGTGTACTTTCGGCGCGTAGCTTAGACATAGGCAACGGTTATTTTTGGGGCAGACCAGCTCTTGACCGATCACCGTGAGTAGCTGATGGGTGTTGTCTAGAACTGCCAAGGAGGCAGCGAGGCCGGCCAGGGCGTCAGCCTCGACGTTCAGCAGCCAAGGGACGTGCTCAATGAAGAATCCCTCGAAGGTTGAGATAATGCCAAGTGTAGCTTGGTGGTAAGAAATTAGGTCTTCATTCCGGACTTCGTATTCGTCTCGGACTTGGTTGACTATCAGCTTGGAGTCACCATATGCCTCTAAATAGTCCACCCCCACTTGTTTAGCAAGTTGGAGTCCAATAATGAGAGCGTTGTACTCCGTCACGTTGTTGGAGCATGATTCCGTGAGGGAATAAGCTCGATTAATGACTAGATTGTAAAGGAAGATTAATATTATCCCAACTCCAGCGACGATATTGCCTTTGGGCCCTGTTCTCGAAGTGCCATCGAAGAACATCCGCCAGACAGCTTCGCATGAAGTCATGTTTGAGTTCGCCACTTCGTCTGGAATCTCGTAGTAGAGTTTCGAGGTTTCTGGCACCGGATGTGATGCCAGGAAGTCGGCCAGTGGTTGACCCTTGACGGCTTTCTGAGGGACAAACACCGTGTCGTATGGAGTCGTCCAGGTAGCCAGGGGGAACTGAGTGCCCCCGGTTGGTCATGAGGACTCTGAGGGGATTGACCCGCGAGATTACATGAATGGTTTGCCCAGCCACGAAGTGCCGAGTCTTCTGGATAGCGAATACTAGAGCAAGGCATTCCTTTTCGACGGGGGTGTACCTATGCTCTGCGCCGACCATCATCCGGCTAAGGTAGTAGATAGTCTGCTCGTGGCCTGCGTCACTACTCTGGGCTAATAGAGCACCGAGGAAGTGATCCATTGCATGTACGTAAAGTAGGAAGGGCTTTTCCACGACCTGGACTACCAGCACTAGAGGGTTTGATAGGTATTCATTAATGTCGTCGAACGCGCGTTGGCATTCTTCATTCCAGACAAAAGAGACCTTTCTTCATGAGCTGGGTGAATGGCCGACAACACCCCGAGAGGTTTGATATAAACCTCCTGATGTATGACAGTCTTCCTTGCAGGCCGCGGAGTTCCCGGAGGTTCTTTGGCGGGTTCATCTCGAGGATTGCTCTGGTTTTGTCAGGGTCTATATGAATACCCCTAGAACTAATGATAAAGTCCATGAATTTGTCGTTGGAGACTCCCAGGAAGGATTTGGTAAGGTTCATCTTGAGCTGGTACGTACGCATGAGGTCGAACACAGTCTTCAAGTCCCTGCGGTGATCACCTTTGGAGTGACTTTTGACGGCGATGTCATCGACGTAACACTCCACCACGAAAAATGATGCTCATAAGTCGTTGGTATGTAGCACCTGCGTTTTTCAGACCGAAGGGTATGACTGTGTAGCAGTATGCTCCTATCGTTGTTCGGAACGATGTATGCTTCTCATCTTCAGGAGACATCTTGATTTGATTGTAGTCAGGAATCCGTCCATGAAGGACATGCGCTCGAAGCCAAAAGTGTTGTCGATCATTATATCGGTGATTGGAAGAGGAAACTCGTCTTTAGGCACGTCGAATTTAGATCACGGAAGTCGATGCACATTCGAATCTTCCTGTTCTTTTTGACGACGGACACGATATTGGCCACCCAATCCGAATGTTGTTCTTCGCGGATGAAGCCACTAGATATCAGTATGTTGACTTCAGCTTCGATGGCGTGCATAATGTCCGGCCGGAACCGCCGTTGCTGCTGTTTGACGGACTTAATGTTCGTCGAGATATTGAGCTTATGGACCGCGATTTGGGGTCCAGTCCTGGCATGTCTTTGTAACTCCAGACAAAGACATCAATGTATTCCCTGACGAGCTGTAGCAGGAATTTTCGGTCTTCGTCGGACAAACTTTTTCTAATGAAGATAGGCTTAGGGGAGGTCTCGTCGCCTAGATCGACTTATACAACTTCGTCCTCGGTAGGAGGTTCTCGCTGCTCAAATCGCATCTCCCATTGGGAATCTAGGCGTTGGGCCCACGGCTCTATTTCAAAGTGTTCGGGAGGATCCCCGTTGTCTTCCTCAGGGTCAGCTGACACCATGTTGGCGGACAACGTTTGCTTGAACATGTCCCCGATACTGACGATGGAGTCCCAAGCGGAAGATTCTGAAGAGTGAGAGTGCACTTCGTCTTCTTCATCTGAGTTGTGGGAGGAGTTACAAATCCTAAGCCATGCTTGGTTTTATGGTGGTAATCCTCGGACTTGCAAACGGGAGCAGGTAGACACAGGCGCAGTCGTCGGCCCTTGCCGTGGTTTAAGCCCTTAGTGGCTTTCAGATCGTACCCCATCTTCTAGATAAGGTGCTTGGCTTGCGAGCTATACCGGTTGAGTGATATTTTTTCGGTATCAGGTTCCGGATCCAGTTCTTCTTGGACGAAGGATCGGGGTCATTCTACTCTGCCGAAGATAATGAGTTTGTCTCCCCTCCTTCTGGTCGGAACTAGGAAGTAGGAGTTTTGGTTAGGGAGGATCTGGTTCACTACGTAGGTGGTAGTCACCTGCGTTTGCAGATTAAGGCCCAGACCGTGCTCCATTGAGTACAGTATGCTTATATGTGCAAGTTCGAAGTAGTTCAAAGATAACCATTTATTCATAAAATAAGGTATCTTTTCTTCGGGAATTACATCATCGAGAGAAGGGACGTTGGCATGAGCGGCTACATACTCCTCCAGCTCATCTTTCTCGAGGGCCACCCCCAGTGCGAGCGAAGGCTTCGGTGGATTCCTGTGTAGTTTTACCACCAAGGGTTCTGAATTTATAAGAGTTGTCGGAGAATCCCTTGGTGGTCTTCGAAGGCGAATGACCATAGGTTCTGAAGGCGTAGACGGTGCCGGATCTTCCCTCTGCGGTCGATTCGGCCTACGAAGGCAAACGACCAGAAGTTCGGATGTTGTAGACAACGTCGGATCTTCCTTTGGCGGTCAATTCGGCCTGCGAAGGCAGACGACCAAAGGTTCGGGTGCCTTCTTGTGCAGTTTTACGACAAAGGGAGCGGTTGTGTCGGGAGCGCGTGCCTTGAGACGGACCCTCAGGGGCTCTTCTGGTGTTGTCGCTGCCTCTGCTTCATCATCGGCCTCGTTGTCCCCCTCCGCTTGGGGGACTTGCTTGTAGAGGATTGCATCGGAGTAGTAGGTCTCGACCCATTTAAACGGGTCTACGTCCGCGAATTCTGTCTTGACCGTGCCATGGTCGTCCACATACTTTAGACATTGGTGTAGAGTTTATGGCACGATCATGTATTGGTGTATCCAAGGTCGTCCCAACAGAACATTGTAGGATACATCCACGTCAATGACGTAGCAAGTGACCTGTCTTCAAGTCGCCGATCTGGCATTTCAGGCGAATCTTGTCCATAGGGTAACTTCTTCCTGCGTTGAAGCCACTGATGGCAGTATTAGTGGCTGCCAGACGATGCATCGGGATGCCCAAGGTCTGAAGCAGACTCCGCGGGATAATGCTGATTGATGAACCGAGATTGATGTGCATCTGGTCTACCTTAATGGCGCCGATGTACCGTGTAATACAGGGGACGATCGTGCTGGTTGTTCTTTAGCAACATATTCTGTTGTGAGAACGTGATGTTGGGTATTGCCTCCATGATATTATTGCAGTGGAGGCAAGCGGCCAGATCCTCAGCTGGCGGCTTGACCTGCGCCAGGTAGGTGTCGGCGTTCTGTAATACCTCACTTAGAGCAGTTCGAATGTCTCTGGAGAGCCGCAGAAGCTCGAATAATGACAACTTCGCCGGAGTGTTGGCCAATTGTGCCAGGATGTCGAAGTTGTAGGATTTTTCTAACCCCTGAGCTGCATCTTTGCGCAGCGGTTTGTCAAAGCAAGCCTCCTTTTGCTTAGATTTGTCTGCCGCGGGAGGCTGGGATGGACCTGGATCATAGGCCATAGGTGTTGTAGGAGTATTGTCGTCGAAAATGTTATAATCCCGCTGGTAGGTGAGTCATGACCTGGTTGCTCCTGCTGTGGCTTCCTTAATGGTGGGGGACACCATGTGGCAGGATTTGTACTTCCGTCCCTTGGACTTGGCGGCGGAAGGCGTTATTTGCTGCATCATGTCTGGAGCAAGGTCGGGATGAATCCACATAACCTCCCCCCATAATGTGGTGAGAGGTATCAGCCCGGCTGTCTGGTCTTGAGCTGGTGGAAGGTTAACTTCCATTGTCGCCATGGGGATCGGGATCACTCCGTCCTGGGCCTCTGTTGCCGAAAATTTTTCGAACTGGAGGGATACCATGTTGGCGGCAACTGTTACATCATCGAAGTCCAAGGAGAGAGCTTTGGTATCGATCAATCGCTGGATGTACCGCTTCAATGTGTAACAATCCCGCGTCGCATGGTGGACGTACCGGTGGAAGTAACAGTACTTCGGGTTATTTATGTCTGCCGCTTCCGACTGGCGTTTGACGTCAGAAAGCCGAAGTTTTCCTCCATTAGCATGCCGAAGATGGGCATGACATCATCATCCTCGAAAGTGTAAGTCTCCTTTGGTTTCGGAGCTTCCGCCTGTTTTTGCTCCGGCTTCTTGGTTAAGTTGGCGACCAAGGCCTGCTTCCCTTTTCCCTCGCGGCTGCTGTTGCCGCTGTTGTTGTTGTTGGGACGTCTCCCCCTATCATCGGCGACATGGATCTTTATACCCAAGAGTCGGGCGTCCTTGACTTTCTTCTCGGCGTCGACAGGGTTTCTAATGAACGTCGTCCGGTCTTTAAGCTGACTATCACCCATCCAGAGGCTGACTGTAGGAAGTAGGTTTCTCCGACATATCTCCATCAGCGTCGTCTAGGGATTGCCAGGAGGCAGCCTCAGCGCAGCTTGTCGGAACCACTCGATATAATTTTGTGCTAGTTCCTTCTCCCTGGGCAACGTCCATCATGGAGGACATAGTCATGTCACTTCCCGCATCATAGAATCTTTGGAGAAAAAGACTCTTGAGGTCGTCGAACGATGAGATACACTTATCTTGGAGACTGCAAAACCAGTCGAAGGCCACCCCGGATAATGTCCCGACGAAGAGCCTAGTGAGGATAGCATCGTTGCGGGGTAGGTGCTCCGTCGTAGTTTCGAAGTAGCTCATATACTGGCGGGAGGGGAGAACTTTCCGTCAAATGTGTCAATATTGAAGGGTTTGTACTTGGACGATATAGTACATCCCTCCGTTCCAGCGGATATGGCTGCCCTCCGAGATCGCGGAGTGAGTCTCGATTGCTCATGGAATCTATACAGGCTCGGAGTTCTCGGACCTCCCTCATCGCTTCCCTAGCTTCACTGTCGCGGGAGGAGCAGATGACCCTGGTAGAGTATGACGGCCGCCAATGGGGGAAGCGGTTGCATTTGAATCTGCATTAGTTCTAGGGTCTTAACCTGAGGCCTTTGGTGGTTGGGAGGCTACAGTCGCCTTGATATTTAGCACTGCTTGGGTCAAGGCTTGCATTGACTCGCTCATAGTTTGCATCATGGCCTCGAGGGTTTCGAGGCTCTGCCTGTCACTGGGGCCTTTGTAGTCGTCCTCTACCATATATGTCGTTCTTACATGAGGCGAGTAGGAAGGGATGGTTAACGTAGCACTTTCCGCTTCGGACCCTTGCAGTGAATAGTCGTCGGGGAGAGCTAGTAGTGCTGCATCCTGTTCGGACTCTGATGGAATACTAACCCCAGCGTAGGAGGCGGCGTCTTCTCTCTGAGGGTGGCTACCTCCAGGGACTTCAACATCCGTTCCTTGGGAATCCTCATCTCCTCGGAATGCTAGATTGTCGTATAGGTCCGGTGGATTACTACCCCAGCTTATGCAACCCTCAGTAGTTCTGAGGCAGAACTACCCCCAGCGGCTGAGAGCTTCTTCTTCGAGCGGATGTCCTGGAAAACACCTTCTGCAGGTCCCGATGCTGTCCTCCTGGTAGTCGTCTTCTCAATGCGCTGGTTGAGATTAACGGACTGGAGGTGTTGGACTTTTTTCTCCCATGGTGGAAGGGACCATACGAGCAGAGTAACATGAGGCAAATGGTATCTCATCCTCCTCGGATGTTTGCACCTGATCCTTGGATTGTTGTCGGATAGGTGTCGGGTACAGTCGTTGGAATGCCGACTGCCTGCTTGTAGGTGTTGCCACTTTATTGCAGCAGCAGAGTGATGTCCTGGGGAGGACACTTCACATGCTGTCGCTGCCTCCCTCGCCTTGCACTTGTGATTGATCACATTGCGCAAGTCTGGCGAGGGATGACTCACCTTTGCACCCCTTTTCGTGAGCACGGGTAGACCGAGCGCACGGGTGCGTGGGTGTTATTTTGGCTCCCTGACCTGGAGTTTGTTCAGGAACTTCCCCCAAGCCGTTAGTGGAAGGCTCTTAAGACTGGCCCTATCTATTTGCCGTTGTGGGCTGGACACGCGGGTCAGTCTTGTACAACTTTCCGTCAGGGGCACGCATAACAGTTAGCAGTGCCAACCGACGGTCAGTTGAATGGGCAGTTGCCTGAGCTTGACGAGCTCGAACTGCCCTAGACTTCTTCGACTTAGCACGCGCAGGCGCATAGTACGAAGATTCTAAGTTTTGATTTTCACCATTCTCAGCATGGCGCATAAGATCAGCGCTGCATGAGATTCAATCGAAAATTGAGGTTCAGCTGTTGTGAGGGCCGCATACGGCCATCTGCCTGCGGCAGTAAACCGATGACGCATATTCGGTCTTATGCGGCCTCCTCCTAGGCAGCATGGAACTCACATCAAGATCCGAACGTCTGGCATCGTAGTGTTTTCCTCTGCCAGAGTTCGGGTGCTGAGCATCTTCTGCGGCAGAAGGAGAAGCCGCATGGACAGTCTGGGTGGACGCTTGACGAGCGTCCTCAGCAACATGGAGAGAGGCAGGGAGCGCATGCTCCGCAGTTAGGTGAGGCACAGAGGCCTTTGCTACCCACGTCATGCGGGTCTTCTTGGACTTTGCTAACCTCGACGAAGGATTAGCGCTTCCCTCCGAGAGCATCTCCTCGAAGGCCTGCTGGTCGAAGCGGACTACCAGCATTCTCTGGGTTGAATCCAGCTTGGCCGCATCAGAGCGTGTCACCACCTTCTCATCAGAGGAGAAGGAAGTCCCTAGCAGAGTCGCCATCTTGTTCGCCATTAAATTCGAAAGTACTAAGAGAGCTTGATTTAATTAACAAACGATAAGAAAGTACAGAGAAGTCCTATGAGACAATCTAAGAACAAATTTATTTTCTGGGGGGTGACGATGAAGAGTTAGGAGTGTAGCAACTCTCTTTACTCCGTGGACGATCCGATGCAGGAGGAGGAAGCTCTTCTCTCTTACTTGACTGTAGGTTCGCAGATAGCCAGCCTTTAGAACGTTCAATTTGCTCCTATTTATAGTCATCGTGCTAATGGGTTATGGATGCCGCATATGCCTCTGATTGATGACCGCATAAGGCTCCTTCAACAGAATGCGGTTGCAACTGTCGCTACATGCCATTGGCAGATTGCCACGTGATCTTGGTTGAGATATGTTGTTGAAGAGATCTCGGGATTATTTTTAACCCGTTGTGTGCGAGACTTGGTCAGCTGGACACGTGGTCAGCACCACCTGTGCTAAGATCTCTGCAGTTGTAACAGATCTTGTGAGCTGGAGGTCGCATAACAACTTGGCCGCATGATGGCGAAGCCGCATGGGTTTTGTAACCGCATACGTGCTCTCGTTTGAGCCTTGGTTGAATGGACCCTCTGGCCGCATGTTGGCGAGGCCGCACAGAACGTTGCGGCCGCATATACGTCCTTTTTGGCCTTGGTCAGATGGACACTCAGGCTGCATGGCGTCGTGGCCGCATGCTCGTCCAGGCCGCATACGTGCTCTCGTCTGGCTTTGGTCGAATGGACACTGCAGCCGCATGTTGACGAGGTCGCATATGGCCGAAGCCGCAGATGGGAGGACACGTGGCGTGACGCGTCTGTCGAGACCATCAATGCAGATGTGACTTTGTCTTTTTGCATGCCGTCCCCTTCACGAATTTTGAAGCTGTCAGAACTTTATGTCAGACATTGGAGACTGTGTCAGAAACTCTTTATGCGACATCTTTGCTACTTGGTTGCTATGGCCGCATATAGATTATTATGCGGCTTTCTATCTGGCCGCATAGATCATGTTCTATGCGGCATGAGTTCTATGCGGCCTATAGATTTTTCATGTTTCTACAACGACATCACTACCACTGATGCATAAATCAGACAAAACATCTCAAAAATCACTTGAGCAAAAAGGAATTGGTACATGTTCTAAGAATCTTCAATACCCTTTATCCACTTGATTTCAAACTAGTAGGTTATAGTAGATAATTTAAGTTGTGGCAAAGTGTATAAATCATAACTCATCTGTTATGATACATCAAGAAAATTTTGCTCCCTAAAGACTATACTGATTGCCGTGCCAAGACACCCTTAATTCACATTTGATGGATGTGATTTATTGGAGCAATTCCAATCCTTGACTATTTGTTAACTAAGTTGCATTGTCACTAACACAATCTTAAGTACACTGCTCAAGCTAACATCAATTCATCTAAAGATCGGTTACATGTTACATATACACGTATTGAAACGAGAACTAATCCATTGCCATACTATGAGTTTCCCGGTACCCAGCAAACCATGTAATCAGATCTGTGATCCTAGTTGCAGCAGGTTCCATATCTCAAAAATATTAAGCATACATGAACAATTCACCATAGAACTTGGTTATGAACTTGTATCTGCTGCAATCCAATCAACATTTCCGTATGTCATTCTAATGCCGCCTTGGCCTATATGGAATGACTAGATCGTACCAAAACATGTCGCAAGTAATCTTACGAACATGGCGTGCTAAAACGGACATGACTTCTTCATACGACGTATGTTTTCAGCGTTCCAGGTGGCTTTTCGAAGCTAATGACGAGACCTAAAAGTGACCTCAGAAAAATTGTTTCTCATCCCAAAACGTCAAAACAAATAAAGTTTGTTTTTTTTTTCAATAGTTTTTGAATAATGAGTTGATATAGCAAATCAAATCAAATAAGATGTATCCAAAAATTGCGTGATTGTGATCATATCAAATAATGCAAATTTTGACCATTTATATTTGGCTAAATTACCCTAATGGCATCCCAACTATAGCGTTCAAACGTTTTTGACACCTTTAACTTTCCGCTGCTCAATTTTGGCACCCCAATCCAAACTTTATAAATTGCTCTTTTGTAGTACCTTTCGTCAAATTTGAAGCACATCAAAACCATTTCAAAAGATATGTTGCAGTACAAAAGTACAATTTAAATACTTGTAGCCATATATTCTTTTGAAGTGGTACCGATGTGTTTCAAAATTGACAAAAAATGCTTCGAAAGAGAGATTTATAAAGTTGGGGGTGCCAAAATCGAGCTGTGGAGAGTTAAAAATGTCTCAGCGCTATAGCCGGGATGTCATTAGAATAATTTAGTCTTTATCATTTTCATTAATTATTGTAATTTCCTTTTTGACAGAATTGGTGACTCAATATGAATAATAGCAATTCAGCGAATATTTTGAGAAGTTATTGGCTATGTCACTTCTCTCTTCCAATCTCTATCTTCTTCTTCCTCTCGATATTCTGAATCCAGCGGTCCTATCACATTCGACCAATGTACGCATATTCGCAACGGCATCAGTGCATTGCGGAAACTCATTTTGCGTGTAAAAATAAATGAGGCGCATAATTACAAATAAATAAATAAATAAATAAATTCATGTGCATTCTAGTTGTGTGGAATTGGAATAACAGAACAATTTTTATTTTCATGGATAAGTATCAGATCTAGAACCGAGAGAGTGAGGGTTAAGGTTACCGAGAGGGTGCGGTCACCGAATCACCGGCGGTGAAGATCCGGGGACGGAATGCTGGCAAAGATTTGCCTGCCGAAGAGCGGAAAAGACTGAGTTCGCTGGAATGTGGGAAGGGAAAAAAGGGTGACCGTACCGCGCTTCTGGGAAGGCAAATAGAGAAACTCTTCTGGGGTGTATAGATCCATTTATTTGGGCAATTTATAAGGGCACTACACAATTTACTCGGGGCTAGTCCATTGAAAAATTAGAAAAAATTACAAGTTTGCCATCATGAAAGTTACTCGGGGCTAGCCCACTGTTATAATCAGGACTGTCGAAATTTTGACAGTCCTACCACATGGAAGGACTGTCAAAATATCGACAGTCCTAAAAGTAGGAAGGACTGTCACAAATTTGACAGTCCTAACTAGTCCTAACCTAGTTAGGACTGTCAAAAATATGACAGTCCTAAAAATTGTTAGGACTGTCAAAATTTTGACAGTCCATTTCCCAAAATTACAAGTTTGCCACACTTGGGGCTGCCCCACACCAAAGTATAAAAGTGGAATGGGTTTCTATTTTTGGCATTCCACCTAGACTTAAGAAACCCTCATTCCACCAAGGCCAAACCTAAATTTGGAAATAGGTAGTTGTGGTTGGAGGAGTATTTAACTTTGGTGATACTCCAAGAAAAATACTTATAACGGTATGTCTTCGACAAGCTACGTTGAATAAGTTTTGCAATTGTGCGAAAAAGATTTAGTTTCTTTTGATTAATGTAGGAACAATGCATGAAAAAATGTTCGATGACGAAGTCGGATCGTCCAATTCATTAATTATGCACTCTGGACGTTCCGAAGAACAAGTTGGTTGTTCCGAAGCACGTTCGGTACGTAAAACGACAACCCTAATTTGACAGTCACGAGTTAGGACTGTAAACATTAGACAGTCCTATATAAATATAGGACTGTCAAATATTACACAGTCCTATATAAATATAGGACTGTCATAAATTCGACAGTCCTAATTAAAAGTAGGACTGTCATAATTATGACAGTCCTATATAAAAATTGGACTGTCAAAATAGTGACAGTCCTTGATATTTAGATGAAGTTATTAATTTATATATTTTTTTATATTGGTTATAGGAACCTTGTTCAGAGATTGTGGTACATCCTGGCGTTGGTGTTGATGTGGATGATATTTTCACAACGAATATTGAATTTGCAAGCCATGAAGAAGCAATAGAGTGGTGCAGAGAAGTTGGGAGACGACATAACGTAGTTATTGTCATTGCAAGATCCATCCGATCTCGGCCGGGCCGAAAATATCTTGAGCTTGGATGCGAAAGAGGAGGTGTGTTTAGGGATCATAAAAAAAAGGGTGTTGTTGAAAAAGAAATCCCTAAGAAAAATGTTGGGACGAGAAAATGTGGTTGTCCATTGAAGGTGTTGATTGTAAAAGTTGAAGATGTGAAGTGGATAATCGAAGTTAAGAATGGAAGACACAATCATCCTATTCCAGGGACGGTTACGGGTCATGCCTACGTGGCACGTCTGAAGGAGGATGAAAAAAAGTTGGTTGAAGACTTGTTCCTTTCAGGAGTTGCACCGAAACAAATTTTTTCTGCTGTGCGACAAAAACAAGATGGGAACAAGTCTACCATGAGGACGATCTATAATAGTTTGGCCAGAGCGAAATGCAATAGTATGAAAGGAAGAATGGCGATGCAGCAAGTATTGAAGTTGCTTGGGGAGCATCACTACGTGGAGTACCATAGAAGACATCCACAAACTGATGAACTCCTTTCATTGTTTTGGGCTCATCCTGATTGCACACATATGGCTCGGTCCTTCGCAGACGTGTTGGTCCTTGATTGTACATATAAGACCAACAAGTTCAAGATGCCTCTTTTGCATGTTGTCGGGTTTACGTGTACGGGAAAAACATTTGCAATCGCTTTTTGTTTTATGAAGAGTGAGACAGTAGAGGATTACACATGGGCGTTGAGGAAACTACAATCCCTTTACACAGGTTACAAAGAACCGTCTGTTTTTGTTACTGACAGAGAATATGCGTTGATAAATGCTATAGATATTGTATTTCCTCATGCGCATAGACTACTATGCACTTGGCATATAAATAGAAATATCCATGCTCAATGCAAGAAAAAATTTAAAACTGTGGACGGTAAAATAGACATGCTTCGCTTCGAAGAATTCTACAGTGATTGGAGTCTTGTATGGCGAGCAAGTACTACAGACAGTTACGAGGCAGCATGGTACATGTTCCAACAAAAGTGGAAGCCAAGCAACCCGACATGCATATCTTATATCAAAGATACTTGGCTAGGACCACATAAAGAGCAATTCGTGTTAGCATGGACCAACATGGTGAAGCATTATGGCACGATCACTACGAACCGGGTCGAAGGGGCACACTCATGTTTAAAAAGATATCTACGCTCATCGGTCGGTAATTTTGTCTCTGTTTGGCAATCGATTCATTTGATGACTATTGCCACGGTGAACGATATTGTAGCATCATTTGAGATGAGCCTCAATATTACAAAGCATGAATACAAGCAAGAAAACCTCTTGGATGGTTTAACCCATGTGGTATCTCACAAGGCCTTGGGGTTATTGTTTGAGGAGATTCGTAGGTCGAAGTCGGTGGGTTATGATCCCAAGGTTTGCGGTTGTTCATATCGACATTCACTGGGACTTCCGTGTGCACATGAAATCAACGAATACCGTTGTGAATCTATACCTATTCCAATAGACGGTGTTGATCAACGTTGGCGACAGCTGTCGATAATGCCGGCGGTGGAAGTGCAAGATGATTTCTTTGCGTTGTCCCAAGTTAAACTACTTCAGGCAAGGTGGTGTGGCGCAACGGAACCGGAGAGAAGATCCATTGAGTTTAAAATCCAAGAGATTGCAGTCCCGGCAACTACTCGATTGCAAGAGCCATCCGTTGTTCGAACTCCTAAGGGAAGACCACACTCAAGAAAGAGTAGAGCCAAAAAGAAGGAGGAGGAGGAGTCAACTAAAAGAGATCCATCCTTATTTGAACTTGTCGAACGCAGTTTGGAGGCGAAGTCCCTTGTTCGAACTCCTAAGCTAACTATTCGAAGGGGGAAGAAACAGAAAACGATAGATGCAGTCACGGCGGAGGGTGTTCAAAACTTTTATGTTTCTTATAGTCTATACATTGAAAAATTCCTACCTGAGATACGGAACTTCATTTGGACTATTGATGATGTTCATGCGGATGGCCACTGTGGATACCATGCACTAGCAAGACAACTAGGCTATTCAGTGGAAGCAGGATGGCGACAGGTTAGGGCAGAGCTGTACGAGGAGTTGGAGTCGTGACTAGCCTTCTATAGCCAGATACTTGGCGAAGAAATTGTTGGAGATTTGTTGGCAGGCATACCTTGTACGGAAACAGTTACCGGACCAGAGCATTACATGGATGTCCCGCCTGCTGCTTACGTCTTCTCTAATAGGTATAAGTTACCTATTGTAATTATCTCACAGGGTATTAACAATACTTTCTTTCCAATGTGTGCCCCCCCGGCCGAACACCGAGTATCCACTCTATGTTGCATTGGGCTTGTCGGACAACACTTCGTCATCCCAAGGTTGATCGCTCATTCTCCTATTCCGCCACCTTCTACGCTTTGGTATAAACACGCACCTGAGGAAGCGATCGCATGGACGACACCCTACATGGATGCAATGGCGGCCTATAAGAAGATGATGAAGATGGAGGATCCAAAAATTATGTCGGACGACTACTTTGATATTTTAATCGATTGATACTGCCCCATGTGAAGATGTATATTGTGTTGATCCATGTATGTTTAAGTGTATATTGAACTATATGTTGTACCTATTGTAATGAAAAGAGTTATGAAGATTTTGATTGTATAATGCGCATTGCTACCAATAACTTAGGACTGTCATTATGGAAAACTGCCAGGATTTTAGGACTGTCATATTTTTTACAGTCCTGGTATAAACTAGGACTGTCAAAATTGTGACAGTCCTAAAGTTATATATTTCCTCAAAATTGACAGTGAGAAAACTTTAGGACTGTCACAATTTTGACAGTCCTAGTTTACACTAGGACTGTCAAAATTGTGACAGTCCTAAAGTTATATAAATGTACATATTGACAGTGAGTAAACTTTAGGACTGTCACAATTTTGACAGTCCTAGTGTAAACTAGGACTGTCAAAATTGTGACAGTCCTAAAGTTTTCTCACTCTCAATTTTGAGGAAATATATAACTTTAGGACTGTCACTATTTTGACAGTCCTAGTGTAAACTAGGACTGTCAAAATTGTGACAGTCCTAAAGTTTTCTCACTGTCAATTTTGAGGAAATATATAACTTTAGGACTATCACTATTTTGACAGTCCTAGTGTAAACTAGGACTGTCAAAATTGTGACAGTCCTAAAGTTTTCTCACTGTCAATTTTGAGGAAATATATAACTTTAGGACTGTCACTAAATATACACAGTATACAGATCAAAATAGTTATAACAAGGCAAAATAAACTCATAGTGTCACAACATAGCAAAATTAACTCAAATTGTCACAAGTCATATTCAATCAAACTTTTACAACGTTTACAACTCAAATTATAGTTTAAAGTTTTACAACCTTCACAATTATACAAATCAAAATGATTGTTCAAACGTCATGGCGCCTCTTCGTGCGTTGCTCTCTAGTATCCAAGAAAGGATATTCTTCAGCGTTGTCGATATTTTGGAGTTCGTCATTGATTGTCATATAATTGGAACCCTGGCAACTGATGAGGCTTCTTCCCAACTTCTTAACTTTTCTTGCCTATTCATGAAAAATGAAAATAATTATTAGCCACAGTGACAAATATCAAACTTAAACTCTACAAGTAGGCTCACCATCTTGACCAGTGCAGTATATAAGACCGATTTGGGAGGAAGATCTGACGGTACACGCACAATATCCCCTCCGCGTTGGAACAAGGTCGGTAGTCCGACACCGGCGTAGTAGGCGAGGTAGTCGTCGCTGCACTCCGCCATATTGACTGCTGCTAGCCGGCCGGTATCTCTAATGACGTGGCGTTGCCACTCGGTGAAGAAGTGCGATACCCAGTTGAAATGTGCAGGTATATAGTTTAGCGGTTTTGTACCGCGCGGAGGAGTTATCATTTGCAAAGTTTGCCTTGGGACAGTTTGTACGTAGCCAAACTGACGTAGCACTCTATCCGGCATATAAGCCTCCTCGATCTCATGACAAGTGATAACACCGTGATATAAGGCGACTGGTTGCAACGGACGGGTAGTCTGTCGCAAATCACGGTATGGATCCCATACAATCTGCACCGCATAAAATGTAGCATAACGTCATTTAGCATAACGTAGTAAATTAATACCAATTAAGTACAATATTAGGTCTAAATTCACCTCTTCTGTCGTCATTTCTTCGAGTGCATGCCGTAGAGCGGCCAATGTGTGAGAACGTTTGGCATCTACCTTACTTGGCTTCCATCGGCACATTCTTGGCATGTTCTCGTCATACCCTCGGTTCAGGCTCGCCCGCTGCAGGGTTGGAAAGTGCTCGTATATCCATGCCTACACGTTACCGGAAATATATTAGTCCAAAAATAAATAACACAATTTCAATTTATGTAAACAAGTTGACAAAGATATATCTATACATGGAGTAGAGTCTGGCATCCGGAAATAGTCTTCGAACCCACACGGGATGCCGTACCAAGCTCGCGGTAAAGGTATGCCAGTATACCGCTTCCCCAAGAAATTTGCTCCACCGTATCAATGTTGTCCAAATTGATGATATATTTCGCATTTATGGACGTTCCAGACTTATCGGTAATGCCGACAACCCCTAAGATGAACTGAATATATCCGTGGGCCACATTTTCGCTATTATCAATTTCAGGGGCCGTCTCAGCGAATATTGTCACGCCCCAGTCCCAAAATACCGTGGGACTAGACACGTGGCAATGGCCAGCAGTACGCACCGATGGACCAACTCCATATAATGGATCCATCAGGGCGTACTTAAGCTGTAAAACAAGTCTACGACAATCAGGGCACAACTAATCTCATCCACACAAGATATAAAATATGATCCACAGAATAAATAAGGAATGTAAATCATCATCTAGTCTCACAAAGTACTTCGGGGAACAACCCGATAAATATCTAGTACAATGGTTCTACAGACCAGAAAAGAAAAGACGGAAATAAATAATAAATATGAGCATGAACATGGATGCTCAAGAGAAGTCTTCAGCTAAGACCTCGCCCTCAGATGGTGGTACGGCTCCTGGATCGGCTCCTCCTGCTGCGGTCCCGTAAACCTCGGGGTAAACCTGTTCTGCAAAATCTGGGGACAAAATCCATATCCAGGTCCTCAGGGGACATAGCAAGGTACATAAAATAATACAAGACAGAATATAACAGTGCAGCAAATAATGAGATAAGCAGGGTAAGTATGTAACATCTGTATAAAATGCAAGAGAGAATATCAACAGTACTCAGGTTGGAACTACTACAAGCTCTGTGAAGGGGAGCCGGTAGCAGGGGTGTCAAGAGGTGGTCTAGCTCAGCGGGAGACTGAGTAGCCGGCATAACATAATCAACCTGTAGCCTGTGGGTATCTCCAGCAATAGATGGAATAATAAGGGAATACTAAAACAACCAGCTAAGTGATATGCAAGATGAGAGCAGCACTAGAACTCAGGCTGAAGCATACTACAAGCTCTGTGTAGGGGAGCCGGTAGCAGCAGTAATAATGAGTAATGGGCCAAGCTCGGCTATAGAGTCTTGTGCCTCACGATAATAGGGGTGTATATATATGATCAGCCTGTAGTCTGTGTGTCTCTCCCCACCCAATGTAACCACACAAATCATGAACATAACGTCTCACGTCCATGTCCGCGGGGTCATAACTAATGCACAAGTCATAATGTATCTAGATTATAGTATCTCTATATGTCCTGCATCCTATACAGGATCACCACGAATATCTCGGGAAGATCCTGTCTCATGATCAGTGTCCAGTGTCCTGGGTCAAGTGTACTTGGTATGACAAGTACGAGAAGATAAAGAGTCACGTATGTCCATATCTAGATGACATTACCCAACACCGCGTACGATGTTGGCACCCGACTGATAATCGGACGCTAAGTATGTCAAACGGTCCTAGGTTGAGCATGCACAGTAATATATATATAGCAAGGAAAATAAATAACTAAGCTGCAGAGTTTGGCAAGGTACACCTGCCTGATGTTTGAATATCAACTGTCGTCCTGGTATCTGTGGATCCGGTAGGGACTACTCCAAAAGCTGTAATAAATATCACCAACAGTCTCAGAAGGTATCAAACCGCTAGGAACGCCTGTCCTTACGTCCAATTTGGACACAGGGGCAAAAAGGTCATTTCCGGGCCAAAGCGGGTTTCAAAGGTGGGCCCACTTTGTACCGAAAAGCGTGCCGAGGGTAACAGTCTCTAAATGGGACAAACTATGGGTCAAACAACTCTAAATGTCAATACGATCCCAATGGTATGTCCAAATTTGGATTCCGATGAGCCGAACCTAATTTGGTCCAAAAAGTCAACTGTGGGGCCCGCCAATTGGCGATCTGGTCAACCATCTCAGAAATGCGTGAAAATTGGGTCACAGGACCAGCGTGTTACCACGAGTCCAGTGGCGCAAGTTTCGTCGCAATCTGACAAGCGTGCACAAAATACTCGCGAGTTCCACAAAAGTGGCGACACGGAATTTGTTCGCGGATACGGCCTGATTCCGGCGCGCACAAGCGTCCAAATCAGTCCCCACGAATTTTCACGTGTCCGATTATGCTGTGTGCACCATTCGGTACACTTGGCACAAGGCGGGGCGGTCCCGTTTGGCGGGACGCGCTCCGATCTCCCACTTTTAGAAAACCGGAAAAAGTGGGTGCGTGCAGTTTTGTGACGACTACAATTTGGTCCACAGCAACTAATAGCACAAAGTTATAATACAAAAAATAAACTAGGTCATGTAATCTACAGGTATCAAAAAGAATCGTCGAATTCGGATCTCTGTGGTGGGAGATACGAACTCGACAATATGGGTGGTCATCGCAAGTTTCTGCGATTGCAGAATTCTGTCTGCTCGCGCTGACTTGGGTGCTGTTTTTCACCTAGGGGCACACGTTTTCCGAGGTTGACTATAAAACAGATATTGGAGAGGGTTAAGGGAAGATCATATCTATGAAAATGGATCTGCGTTTGGTCGAGCGAGTCAACGGAAAATCGCGCCGGAGCGAAGGTGCCTCGAGTGGGAAACTGCAGTCCGCGATGTCGGCGTCGACGGGGTGGTTGGATGGCTTGGGGAGGCTTCTCTGGCTGCGGTGACGGCTCTAGATGGGAAGGGGAAGTCTGGAGTTTTTAGATTAGGGTTTTGGAGAGCTAATCATATATATATATATATATATTATATATATAATAGGATTGAGAGGGGGAGATACGGCTCGCGGGTGAAGGGTCTTCTATCCGCGGGTGGGTTTGGGAATTCAATAGGCTGCTAAGTGGGGCGGGGTCCCCTGGATGGTTTTCGCTGCAATCTAGCAGCATGCTCCTAAGGACTAAAGTCCTAAAGTAGCATTCATTGCTACTACTATTATTTGGTTACTATTATAAGTATTATTATTATACTATTTTCTATTAACTTATTTAATACTTTCTCTTTCTTTCTTTTCTTTTCTTACTTTAATTAAAATATATATACACATATATTTGTTTATATATATATATATATATATTCACACCTAGAAAAATTTATATAATGGGGTATTGTACATCGTTAGGCTAGCAACTGCTCAAGGGGTCTCCTACATGGAATAAATTCCTAAAAATTTCTGATGGTCCCACAAGTCCTCTAAGTGCCCGAACACCTAACATAAAAATTATTAAAAATCTATTTCTCCTATTTGGACCTAATTACTACAATTTAATTAATAATTAATAAATAAATGGCATATACGATTTTCTGGGAAGGGGGTTTTACATTCTACCCAACTTATAAAAATTTCGTCCTCGAAATTAAAATTAAGCCACGATAGAATGCAAGGATGGTATAAGATATAAATTAACAATGCAAATTCATACCTTGGTCTGCGAATAGGTTCGGGAAACGCTTGCGCATGTCGTCCTCGCGCTCCCAAGTTGATTCTCCTGGCGCGCCGTGCCTCCATGCTACGCGAACCAAGGGAATAGACTGGTTCCTCAATACCTTCTCTCGACGATCAAGGATTCCCACGGGTTGCTCTTGGTATGACAAGCTCGGCCCAATGGTGATCTCTGAATGGTCGAGAATATGACTACTGTCTGCCACATATCGCCTGAGCTGCGACACATGAAATACGTCATGTACTCCCTCCAGTGAAGGTGGTAGCGCAAGTCGATATGCCACCTCTCCAACTCTCTCGAGCACGTCAAATGGTCCAATATACCTTGGACTCAACTTGCCGCGCCCTCCGAATCGGATGGTGCCTCTGGTCGGTGATATCCTCAAGAAGACGTAATCGCCCTCTTTGAACTCCAAGGGTCGACGATGAAGGTCTGCCCACTGCTTCTGCCTGTCTTGCGCTGCTCGCAAGTGTCCCTGAATCTTCTTGACTGTCTCTACGGTGTTGACCACCAACTCAGGCCCCAGAATCTGACGTTCTCCCACGTCACTCCAACACACAGGAGACCTACATTTTCTCCCATACAATGCTTCAAACGGAGCCATCTGAATACTCGCTTGATAGCTATTGTTGTAAGAAAACTCTACAAGATGTAGATGGTCCTCCCATGATCCTCCAAAATCTAACATGCAAGCCCTCAACATGTCCTCTAAGGTCTGAATAGTACGCTCTGACTGCCCATCTGTCTGCGGGTGGTAAGATGTACTGAACTTCAGACGAGTACCAAGACTCTCTTGCATGTTCCTCCAAAAGTACGATGTGAAGCGCGAATCTCTGTCCGATACAATGCTGACTGGTATGCCGTACAATCTCACAATCTGCCTCATATATAAATTTGCTAAAGCTTCTGTAGACTGACCCACTCTAAAAGGTATAAAATGGGCTGACTTGGTGAGTCGGTCCACTATTACCCACACTGCATCTCTCCCACTTGGACTCTTGGGAAAACCCGTGACGAAGTCCATAGTGATGTGCTCCCACTTCCACTCTGGAATCGGAAGTGGTTGCAATAATCCTGCTGTCCTCTGGTGCTCCGCCTTCACTTGTTGACATACTAAGCATTTGGCCACAAATCTCGCGATCTCTCTCTTCATTCCATGCCACCAGTAATACTGTCTCAAGTCTCGGTACATCTTGGTTCCTCCTGGGTGAACAGAGTACATAGAGCTATGTGCTTCGGTCATTAACTCCTGTCTCAATTCTCCATTTGGAACATACAAGCGGTTTCCAAACCTTAATGTCCCGTCTTCGTGGATGCGTAGTCCTGTCTGCATACCGGCTTCTGTCCTTTCTCTGAGTCTTCAAAATCTAGCATCGGTGGGCAATGCCTCCTTAATCTTCTCCACGAGTGATGACTGAATCTCAAGGTTAGCCATCAAGCCATTCTGTCCCGGTAAGACGACCTCTATCTGTAGCTCCTGTAGATCTCTCAATAACTCGGGCTGCATCGTCAAGAAATAAGCCATAGGCTTCCTGCTGAGTGCGTCTGCAACAACATTCGCCTTTCCCGGATGATACTGCAGATCGATGTCAAAATCTACCATCAGTTCCAGCCAGCGTCTCTGTCTCATGTTAAGCTCCTTCTGAGTATACACATACTTCAGACTCTTGTGATCAGTAAAGATTTCTACCCTCTCTCCATAAAGATAGTGTCTCCATATCTTCAATGCAAATATAACTGCTGCTAGCTCCAGATCATGTGTCGGGTAGTTCTTCTCGTGGACCTTCAACTGTCTCGACGCATAAGCAATGACTTTGCCATGTTGCATCAAAACACATCCTAGTCCACTGCCTGATGCATCACTGTAGACAACAAAATCTCCTGACCCCGAAGGAAGAGTCAAGACAGGTGCTGTTGTTAATCTTCTCTTCAGTTCTTCAAAAGCCTTCTGGCAGTCTTCTGTCCATACAAACTCCTGATCCTTTCGTGTTAGCTTTGTCATTGGTTCTGCAATCCTTGAGAAATTTTCTACGAACCTTCGGTAATATCCCGCAAGTCCGAGAAAACTTCTCACCTCTGCGACTGATGTGGGTGTAGGCCAAGTCTCTATTGCTGCAACCTTCTCTGGATCTACTGAAAGTCCTTCTCCTGATATGATGTGCCCCAAGAAAGGTACTTTGTCCATACAGAACTCACACTTACTAAGCTTGGCATATAACTTCTCCTGTCTCAAGGTCTCTAACACGATTCTGAGATGCTTCTCGTGCTCTTCAGGGCTCTTGGAATATATGAGGATGTCATCAATGAACACCACTACGAATTTATCCAAGAACTGATGAAAGACCCTGTTCATTAAGCTCATAAATACTGCTGGCGCGTTGGTTAAACCAAACGGCATCACCAAGAACTCATAATGCCCATACTTCGTCCTGAAAGCTGTCTTCGGGATGTCTTCCTTCCTCACCTTGATCTGATGATAGCCGGATCTAAGGTCAATCTTCGAGAATATCCTTGCACCACTCAATTGATCGAATAGATCATCAATGCGTGGTAAGGGATACCTGTTCTTGATGGTTACAGCATTTAGTGCCCTGAAATCAATGCACAACCGTACTGTTCCATCCTTCTTTGGCACAAATAATATGGGTGCTCCCCAAGGTGAAACACTGGGCCGAATGAAACCCTTCTCCAAGAGATCATCAACTTGTTCTTTCAACTCCACTAACTCCTTAGGTGCTAGCCGATAAACTGATGAAGTGATTGGCTCTGCTCCTGGAGTTAAGTCTATTGTGAATTCTATTTCCCGATCAGGCGATAAACCTGGAAGATCATCAGGAAATACATCCACAAATTCTGATATGACTCTCGGGTAACCTGTCTCCCCTTCTACAGATAGTACCCTAAGAGTAGGCTGAACTCCTTGCTCTACTGCTCCTCGGAGAAACTCAAATTCTGGATGTCCAGGCGGTCTAAATATAACCCGCCCAAGTCGGCAATCAAGAGTCGCATGGTACTGACTTAACCAGTCCATACCAAGTACGACATCATAATCCGGCATGGAAAAGATTAGGAATTGGGCTCGCATTTCTCTTCCACAAACTACTACAGAACATGATCTACAGACATCACTAACCGGAATAATACCGCCTCCCGTAAGAATTCTCTTCATCTTCGGAAGGGGTGCGGTAGCTACTCTATGGGTGGCTACAAAGCTAGCTGCTATAAATGAATGCGATGCTCCAGAATCAAATAATGCTACTGCAGGTAATGAAGCTACTAAAATAGTACCTGCGATGACCTCGCCTGCTGTAGCCTCCTCCTCAACAGCTAAAGTGAATGCCTGTCCTCGCCCCTGTGCTTGGCCTCGCTGCTGCTGGGCCTGCTGAAATAAAGCTGCCTGTGGTGCTAGGGGTGGTCTCTGCTGATTCCCTCCTGGGGCTGGTGGCCTGACACCTCCAACTCCTGCCTGCTGTGCTCCTACTGTTGGGTAAGCTGGTCGTGGTGCAGGCAAAGCTAATCTCGGCGCTCCCTCTCTGCGCTCGGTGCAGTCTCTGGTCTGATACTGGTTGGAACCGCAAGCTAGGCAGAGTCCCAACTTGCGTCGGCATTCTCTCTCAATGTGTCCTACCTTGCCGCAGTGATGACAAGTAGGAAGGGATATGGCCCTGTGCGCTGCTCTATCTGGCGTACTCCTCTGGAATCGTTTTGCAGAATCTCCATGTGCTGCCTTGGTTGGTGCAGAGGTGTTTGGCCTTTTCAGATTCGATTCCCTTCTAGTGACGCGCTCCATGCGTCGCGCTGCTGCTAGAACATCAGTATAATTTGTAGGTGCCACTGAGCCAATCAATCTCTGAAGCTCGAACTTCAACCCGTCAAAGAACTTTTTCGCTTTCTCTTCCTCCGTCGAAATCAATGTCGGGGCAAAGCGGCTCAGGCGAATAAATTCAGAATTGTATTCTTCCACTGTCATGCTGCCCTGGATGAGGCGGTTGAACTTGTCCCTGAGCTCTGACCGTGCAACTGCCGGGATGTACATCTCTTGGAAGAGTCTGGAGAACTCTTCCCATGTGACTCTGTCCTGTCCAAGTCTCCTTTCTTCTGCTAACCACCAGTGGTGCGCATTATCAGTTAACTGCATTCTGACTGCAGTCATCCACTTCTCTCTTGGAAGTTCAGCGGCTTCCAGCTGATGCTGAATGTTTGTGAGCCACTCATGAACTTCCGTTGGCCCTTCTTTACCAGAAAATGTGCGAGGCTTGAGATGACGGAAGTCGGTGATAGATCCCGTCGATGTTCGCCTCGCTGCTGGATTAGCCTGCTCCAATGCGGATACCAGGCTGGTCCTCAGATACTCGGCCTCCTGCCGATGGGCCTCTTGCTGAATCTGCTGCTGTGCTTGCATCATAGCATACATCATCTGGAACATTTGTTGCCCGTCCATGGCTTGTCCTGGCGGGAATACTGGCATCTGGGGAGTGAACTGTGGTGGTGGTGGAATGTCATCTCTCCGGAACCTTGGATTAGGCTGTCCGGTTTGATCACCCTGTGATGCTCGTCCACCATCCCCTGGTGTCACTTCATCTCCATAAGTAACCACAGCGTCGTGTGGTGTCTCCAAAGAAAAATCATCTCTGTTCCCGGAATCCATTGCTCTGCAATCAAAAGATAAACTATGAGAACGCTCAGAGGAATCAATACAGGATGCAGTTCAAGTAACAAATTTTGAGTTCGATACAGAGTTCAACAAATGGTTAAATGATGGATGAGATCCTATAGTTTATACTATCCTTAGGGCAGGCTGGTCCGGTCCCTAAGTTGAAACCGAACAATTTAGTCGTAGACCTGTATGGGCCACCACAAAAACCATGTCACGCCCCAGTCCCAAAATACCGTGGGACTAGACACGTGGCAATGGCCAGCAGTACGCACCGATGGACCAACTCCATATAATGGATCCATCAGGGCGTACTTAAGCTGTAAAACAAGTCTACGACAATCAGGGCACAACTAATCTCATCCACACAAGATATAAAATATGATCCACAGAATAAATAAGGAATATAAATCATCATCTAGTCTCACAAAGTACTTCGGGGAACAACCCGATAAATATCTAGTACAATGGTTCTACAGACCAGAAAAGAAAAGACGGAAATAAATAATAAATATGAGCATGAACATGGATGCTCAAGAGAAGTCTTCAGCTAAGACCTCGCCCTCAGATGGTGGTACGGCTCCTGGATCGGCTCCTCCTGCTGCGGTCCCGTAAACCTCGGGGTAAACCTGTTCTGCAAAATCTGGGGACAAAATCCATATCCAGGTCCTCAGGGGACATAGCAAGGTACAGAAAATAATACAAGCCAGAATATAACAGTGCAGCAAATAATGAGATAAGCAGGGTAAGTATGTAACATCTGTATAAAATGCAAGAGAGAATATCAACAGTACTCAGGTTGGAACTACTACAAGCTCTGTGAAGGGGAGCCGGTAGCAGGGGTGTCAAGAGGTGGTCTAGCTCAGCGGGAGACTGAGTAGCCGGCATAACATAATCAACCTGTAGCCTGTGGGTATCTCCAGCAATAGATGGAACAATAAGGGAATACTAAAACAACCAGCTAAGTGATATGCAAGATGAGAGCAGCACTAGAACTCAGGCTGAAGCATACTACAAGCTCTGTGTAGGGGAGCCGGTAGCAGCAGTAATAATGAGTAATGGGCCAAGCTCGGCTATAGAGTCTTGTGCCTCACGATAATAGGGGTGTATATATATGATCAGCCTGTAGTCTGTGTGTCTCTCCTCACCCAATGTAACCACACAAATCATGAACATAACGTCTCACGTCCATGTCCGCGGGGTCATAACTAATGCACAAGTCATAATGTATCTAGATTATAGTATCTCCATATGTCCTGCATCCTATACAGGATCACCACGAATATCTCGGGAAGATCCTGTCTCATGATCAGTGTCCAGTGTCCTGGGTCAAGTGTACTTGGTATGACAAGTACGAGAAGATAAAGAGTCACGTATGTCCATATCTAGATGACATTACCCAACACCGCGTACGATGTTGGCACCCGACTGATAATCGGACGCTAAGTATGTCAAACGGTCCTAGGTTGAGCATGCATAGTAATATATATATAGCAAGGAAAATAAATAACTAAGCTGCAGAGTTTGGCAAGGTACACCTGCCTGATGTTTGAATATCAACTGTCGTCCTGGTATCTGTGGATCCGGTAGGGACTACTCCAAAAGCTGTAATAAATATCACCAACAGTCTCAGAAGGTATCAAACCGCTAGGAACGCCTGTCCTTACGACCAATTTGGACACAGGGGCAAAAAGGTCATTTTCGGGCCAAAGCGGGTTTCAAAGGTGGGCCCACTTTGCACCGAAAAGTGTGCCGAGGGTAACAGTCTCTAAATAGGACAAACTATGGGTCAAACAACTCTAAATGTCAATACGATCCCAACGGTATGTCCAAATTTGGATTCCGATGAGCCGAACCTAATTTGGTCCAAAAAGTCAACTGTGGGGCCCGCCAATTGGCGATCTGGTCAACCGTCTCAGAAATGCGTGAAAATTGGGTCACAGGACCAGCGTGTTACCATGAGTCCAGTGGCACAAGTTTCGTCGCAATCTGACAAGCGTGCACAAAATAATCGCGAGTTCCACAAAAGTGGCGACACGGAATTTGTTCGCGGATACGGCCTGATTCCGGCGCGCACAAGCGTCCAAATCAGTCCCTACAAATTTTCACATGTCCGATTATGCTGTGTGCACCATTCGGTACACTTGGCACAAGGCGGGGCGGTCCCGTTTGGTGGGGCGCGCTCCGATCTCCCACTTTTAGAAAACCGAAAAAAGTGGGTGCGCGCAGTTTTGTGACGACTACAATTTGGTCCACAGCAACTAATAGCACAAAGTTATAATACAAAAAATAAACTAGGTCATGTAATCTACAGGTATCAAAAAGAATCGTCGAATTCGGATCTCTATGGTGGGAGATACGAACTCGACAATATGGGTGGTCATCGCAAGTTTCTGCGATTGCAGAATTCTGTCTGCTCGCGCTGACTTGGGTGCTATTTTTCACCTAGGGGCACACGTTTTCCGAGGTTGACTATAAAACAGATATTGGAGAGGGTTAAGGGAAGATCATACCTATGAAAACGGATCTGCATTTGGTCGAGCGAGTCAACGGGAAATCGCGCCGGAGCGAAGGTACCTCGAGTGGGAAACTGCAGTCCGCGATGTCGGCGTCGACGGGGTGGTTGGATGGCTTGGGGAGGCTTCTCTGGCTGCGGTGACGGCTCTAGATGGGAAGGGGAAGTCTGGAGTTTTTAGATTAGGGTTTTGGAGAGCTAATCATATATATATATATATATATATATTATATATATAATAGGATTGAGAGGGGGAGATACGGCTCGCGGGTGAAGGGTCTTCTATCCGCGGGTGGGTTTGGGAATTCAATAGGCTGCTAAGTGGGGCGGGGTCCCCTGGATGGTTTCCGCTGCAATCTAGCAGCATGCTCCCAAGGACTAAAGTCCTAAAGTAGCATTCATTGCTACTACTATTATTTGGTTACTATTATAAGTATTATTATTATACTATTTTCTATTAACTTATTTAATACTTTCTCTTTCTTTCTTTTCTTTTCTTACTTTAATTAAAATATATATACACATATATTTGTTTATATATATATATATATATATATATATATATATATATATATATATATATATATATATATATATATATATATATATTCACACCTAGGAAAATTTATATAATGGGGTATTGTACATCGTTAGGCTAGCAACTGCTCAAGGGGTCTCCTACATGGAATAAATTCCTAAAAATTCCTGATGGTCCCACAAGTCCTCTAAGTGCCCGAACACCTAACATAAAAATTATTAAAAATCTATTTCTCCTATTTGGACCTAATTACTACAATTTAATTAATAATTAATAAATAAAGGGCATATACGATTTTCTGGGAAGGGGGTTTTACAAATATCTCCTCCAAATATTTTAGAGGAAGTCCGTAGGACTTCTTGAATTCTCGAATACTAGTAAAACTAGTGGCATCAACTCCCAGACACCCTGATACATAATCCACCATATAGTCGTAATAGTTGATGCTCGAATCATCAAAAGTATAATTCTGCATGGGACGACCATCAACCCTAAGTCCCAATATATGATGGACGTCATCAAGGGTAATCGTCAACTCCCCATTGGGTAGATGGAAAGTGTTGGTCTCTGGATGCCACCGTTCTACAAATGCTGAAATCAGTGCATTATCCACCGTCGTATATGAGTAGCTACCCAAATATTGCAGACCGGTGGGACTGATTTTTGACTTCACATCATCTCCCAGTAATTCATACCGCCATGAATTGCATTTTTTGCCATGGTTGATTACCGTCAACATACGACCACTCTCCTGAAAAGTCAACAATTGGATGAAATTAAACCTCTATGTAAAATAAACTTTGAACTTACAACTATATATAAATATATCATAACGTAATGTACTTACCGGATTGTTCCATATTTGGTATGCAATATGGTTTTCGATCGACGGTAACATAGAGCAACCGTTTGGACGAGTGTCGCCTGGACTATCTGCCTGCTCAGAAGGTCCCGAACCATCAGTAGGCCGATTTCTGAGAGTTCGTGGAAGACTCTCGACAGGACTATCTGCAGGCTGAGAAGGTCCTGAACCATCAGTAGGCCGATTTGGAACATTTGGCATGTCCTCATCGGAGGAGGAAGAAGAGCCGGAAGAACTAGGAGGAGCACGTCTCTTTGTGGCAATCTTCTTCGTCAATGGACGTCTCCTCACTTCAGGGCATGCCTCGGCCTCGCGGATAGTCACGCCTTGCGAAACTGTGCGTTCCTTACGCATCGACGCAGTAGGGCGTCTTCTCATTTCTTCATCCACAGTGTCCTTTCCAGGGGCATGACTATAAGATACAGACAAAAATTAATTTCTATTTTAACATAATAAGTGAATTTTTTCCCAGGACTGTAGCCATTTCTACAGTCCTGTAAGTATACAGGACTGCAGTTTTCTCAACAGTCCTAATCTTTTAGGACTGTAGAATTTTCTACAGTCCCATATACATTTAGGACTGTAGGAAATTCGACAGTCCTATATATATATAGGACTGTCGAATTTCCTACAGTCCTAAATATATATGGGACTGTAGGAAATTCTACAGTCCCGCTCGATACAGCTCGACAATGTCGAGCAGTCTCGACATTGTACGTCCTAAAATCATGTTCCAAACGACTTCTATGTCTAAACTATATCCTAGACTCCGCCAAGGACTAGTATGCCCTCATTTGAAAGAAAATAACTCAAAATTTTTAACATGCAAGATGATTTCTTATAATTTTTGGACAATTTTTCAAATACAATAGCACAAGGAGAATGATGATTTCTACCTTGCTTCTTTCGAGACTTTGGGAGCCATCGACAAGGAGGAGGAGGACAGCGGAGTAAGGCCGGCGGGAGGGGGTCGGCTGAGGGGGGAAAGCTCCGGTCGGCTGAGGGGGAAGCTAGGTTTCAGAACAATGTTTTTTTTCAAAAACCTGGGCTAGCCCCAAGTATAAACTTGGGCTAGTATGAGTAAATGTTCCTCTCTTGTGGGCTAGCCCCAATCCTGGGCTAGTCCCAAGTAAAATGGGCAGTGCCCTTATCAAAAGCCTTTATTTGTTACTAGGATTAAGTTATCCCATCTAATGGACCCGGATGAAGAATGCGGATCTACTGTCCCACTTATTCTGTACCAATTTTATCATCTATTTTCAGCACGTGACACATATTATTTTTTATATTCATAATTACAGTAATTGTAGGAGCTGAGAATATGTGTCACATGCTGCGGTTGACAAAATTGATACAGAATATCTCGGATAACAGATTCATTTTCCGGATGACGTGATCTGATAACTCTCGATAATGA
This sequence comes from Iris macrosiphon, assembly GCA_036927795.1. Classification (NCBI taxonomy): domain Eukaryota; kingdom Viridiplantae; phylum Streptophyta; class Magnoliopsida; order Asparagales; family Iridaceae; genus Iris; species Iris macrosiphon. The sequence continues at coordinate 170,802,700 of JAYESA010000012.1, read as the reverse complement.
ATTTTGTGTTTTATATTAGGTTTATTTTCAACTACATACTATCTAACTATTCAAAAAATTCAACTTCATATCCTATATTTTCATATTACACCAATAAATATGTATGGAGTTAACGGATGTTGTCTACCACCTCTCCTTTCCTTTCGCTCTTTTCGCCTCCTGTGAGACCCGTCTCACTATTCTAGTATTATTGTATTTTATCTAGTATATGTGTGTTATGGCTGTATAATTGCTTTTCGTGTAATTTATGAATTTTTCTAGCTGTTTTCATGTAATTTCTAGATTTGTGCTTGGTGACTCTCCCTTACTATATATAGCCTTCCCTTTCTCTCTCCTCCTCATTCTTCTTCCTTTCCTTCTCTTTCTTCATTTTCTTCTTCCTTTTCCCTCTCCTCTCCCTAGCCGAGAACAGCTCGATGCCGACCTCCTCATTTCCTTTGGCGGTAGTAGTAGTAGTAGTAGTAGTAGTAGCTTAGTAGTAGGTTTAGGCAAGTATATTTTGTCAATGAGAAAGAACTTGCACTTTTAGTCACTCTTGCATTATATTAGTCTATATTGTGCTTTATGAATTGCTCTTCATGTTTACTTCTTATTATTTTCAGTTTTGATGTCCTGGTTGGAGTAGATCTAAGTTCAAGTTTGGAGCTTCCATTAGTTTACTTGGTTTTGATCTCTTAAAACTTGATATTTTCAAAAACTAGTAGGTCCATGTTAATGAGCACTTGATTTCATGCGATTTTGAACTTTACTTTGCTGGATTCGGACTTGAAATGAGAATTTCATGGAGAAAACAAATTTTCAGACTTTGAGCATTTTTATGGCTGAAACTTGTTGTTCTGGGACGAAGGAGTTACATGCGGCTAGCTTGGCATGCAGCCTGGACTTCTCGCTCCAAGTCATCATGCGGCCATCTTGTTGGACGCATGACTGAATCTGCACATGCGCCCCTTGGCCAAATGCATGAACCTTAAACGAATGAAAGTTCTCTAAGTTCAAAATATTTCATGCAGCCAAGAGGAGCATGTGACTGAGTCGTCCATACGGCCCAGAGATATGCGTTCCTCTTTCCTTCGAACGCATGACTTAACATCGCCTTGGCATGACTTTCCATGATTTTGTCTTTTCCTTCTAACTCCCTTTCTTGGCTAGTCACATCGGTCACTTCTCTGACACGGCTAGTCACATCAGTCCCTTTCCTGACTTTGTATTTATTGTCTGTCACTCACCTTGTCCTGAGGAGTGGATTTTGCATCTTGTATGCGGCCAGCTTATCCCATGCGTCTATGATACTTGTAGAAGCTTAACTTCTTATAATTTGTTCTCTTATGGTTTAACTGTTTCCATTGTTTAGCCTATTCTGTTTAATTGTTATGAATGCAAGCTTTCTCTAAATTGCTTGTAACTCGATTTGTGACAACCTGCCAGAATCTGAAATTTCTTGAACATGGATTGTATTGACACTGTTAATCTTGAACTCCTGACACCAGACTTATACTGATATTCCTGATAATAGCTCATCGTATCAAGTTAACCTGACGTATACTAATATTCCTGAAAGTATCTCGACGAAGCGCACTCTATGACATGCTAGAATTTCCTGAACTGATAAGATAAATTTTTATGGTTGATTTGCTTGCTCATGTCCTGAATGTACTTGTCAAGCTACTGTCATGTCCTGAACTGCATCATGTCTAAGGCAAATTTTTGAGCACCACGGTCAGGAATTCTTGATAACTTTTCCAGGATAACAACTAGAATAATAAATTAGAAGTATCTAGAAAGATTTTCTGGCTACATGCAATTTCGGTATCCTAGCGACACCTGATGGATTTAGAGCTCTCTATCGTGAGGGACACACTTCCAGCACGTCATCGAGTATTATATTTACCTGATATAATCTATTTTATGTATCATTATGCCTGGATAAGCCAGATAGTATGCAGGACATATGGCTGTATAGAATCTCAAACTGCATGTGTTAGTAACTAGGATTGTGAAAATCCTAGTTAGCTAATGATAGCAAGCCGTAGGGCATAATTGATCGTGATTGCTTGATTTTCAGTCTATTCTAGTCATGTCCTTATTTATTTAACAACTGATCAAAAAACTGTAACCTGAGTACTGATTTCAGATACCATTGTTTAAATACTCCAAAACTGTTAAACTGTTATTTTACTGTTGCATTTATTTAACTGTTCCTTGTGATATTTCTTACTTATTTGTCTATATGTTGGTTTTAGTTCCTAAGTTGGCTCCCTTGTGTTTGTGGTATTAAACGAAAGAATGAAAGTGTATTTCAATGACGGGGTTTATACGAAACCCGTGCCCTTTGGTTTACAAACAAACTTGTACAATTTAATCCTATACGAGAAAGTGGGAGTACAATTTATTTAATCTGGGTATAAATTGCTATAGGTGTCTGATCTGCAGTCAATCACTTTAGCCCTTGGACCACACGATGTTGAAGAAGTGCCGTGGAAGACAGGTAGCAGCTTCGAAGGTTGCAAAGGAGAGTGGATGCACGATGCCAAAGTCGTCGATCCCTACTCTTTGCCTGAGCTCCGGACTCTCTCTCTCTCTCTCTCTCTCTCTCTCTCTCTCTCTCTCTCTCTCTCTCTCTCGACCTCCGGTTCGATCTTTCTGGGAAGTTCGACCTTGTTCGATCCTTCTTTCGAAGTTTCGACCTTGTTCGATCTTCAAGTTTGAAGTTTTTCGACCCTGGATCTGATATTGGTTTCTTGACCAATTTTTCGACCTTGTTCCTCATTGATAGAGGTCTCTATTTATAGAGTTTTAGTGACAGTGACCACTCCGTCGGTATAGAAACCGAGGAGTGGAAAGTACAGCACCCTTTTACACAACGGTTAAAGTAACCAATGCCTGCGTATAGATGATCCTTTGAATGAGCGTGTGACGCGGGTCCAACTAAGGGACAAAACGCGTATAATCGCTACGAAGATCATGGCGTAGAAGCCACGTAGGTAGGTATCCATTATGTAGAAGAGGTTGGCATAGAAGCCAAATGTCTGCCACCATGGCATAAAAGCCAAATAGTTATCAAACCGACATAGAAGCCGAATAGGCGTAGAAGCAGAACAGGCGTAGAAGCCGAGTGGGCGTAGAAGCCGAGTGGTCGTGGAGGCCGAACAGGCGTAGAAGCCGAGTGGTCATAGAGACCGAGCGGGCGTAGAAGCCGAATGGGCGTAGAAGCCGAACAGGCATAGAAGCCGAGTGGTCATAGAGACCGAGAGAGCACAGGAGCTGGATGGGCGTAGAAGCCGCTGCGTACCGTGCCAGAGTGCTGATGGGGACGTCTTAGCCGAAATTACGGCTTTTGAAGATATAATCAAATCTCTTGCATTAAATGCCGAGATTTGCCACCATCCTGTGCATTAAATGTGGATGCGTGTCTTTGAAGGTCTGCAACCCCTTCTGCGCATCAGTCGCAGAGACGTGCCTTGAGAAACTGTTACCGCTCTGTGCATTAGACGTAGAGACGTGCCTCGACCCCGTACGGAGTGCAGCTTTTGACGTGGCAGGCGGTTTGTCTACTGTAGAACGTAAAACAGCTCGTGTCTGCCTGTGTAAAATAAGGCAGCATATCCCTTCGTGCTTGTAAAAGCAGTTTACGCAAAGGGGATGGCGGTATTTGACGGCCTGGGTCGCAGTGCTGTGCCATCATTATAGCCGTCGTCTGGGTAGTCGAGCCGTATCCCTTTGTCAGAAGTCTAGACGTCAGGTTCATTGCAGGATCTTCATTGCAGGGTTTGACAGGTTCACCTCGGAGAATACGAAGCGTCTCTTGTACACCTTAATGCTGCGTCTGAAAGAGGATGAGTTTTACGCCCTGGAGGCGATCAAGCACCTTGTTTACGCTGAAGCGGCTTGGACGTACTGCTTTACGCGGATGGTCCTTTTGAGCTTTCATATTTCCTGCTGTGTTTTGGCGAAAAGAGCTCTGTTGCACGCTTGATGGCTCTGAGGGCCTCTGCTTACGCTGCTCTGCACCAATATGCCGCGTATAGTCATCCGGCGTATTTTTCATGCTTCTACAAGACCCCCTTCAAAGCTTTCAAATTTCTCAGAATTTGGAACGCTTTGAATGAAGCATGAACCGCTCCTCGTGACTCGAAACGTTTCTGAATGGAGCGTTGAAACGGTCGACGCTGACTTTATGGCGGATTTATTGGGGACCGGTGTGACCTCTTTCGCCTATAAAAAGGCTTGGGGGAGTTTAACCTGTTCTCCCCGCATTCCTTTCGCCACACAAGGATGATCGCCGGAGTCTGTTTGGTACTTGGGATATCTTGAGGTCAAGAACGAGTATCTTCTGTGTGAACTCTTTGCAATTGACCGCCTTGAGGACCGTTCAGATGTACGCGCAATCTGGCCGGCGTATCTTTCAGATGTGCGGGAAGTCATGGAGCGTAAAATCATTAGTCTGTAGCCTCTGAGCGTAAAACACCATCGAGCGTGAAATCATAGACTTGTGGTTCCTGAGCGTGAAGTCGTAGGTTTGTAGCCTCTCGAGCATAAAAGCTACTGAGCACAAAGGCATATGGGCATAAAACCCGACTTGTAGCCGTTGAACGAAAAAGCCGTAGATTCGTAGCTGTCGAGCGTAGAAAGCTCCTTAGCGTAGAACTGTAGATTTTTAGCTTCTGAAAAGAAGATTTCTCCGAGCGTGAAGTTGCGGATCTGTTGCTTCTTAGCGTAGAAAGCTCCTTAGCGTAGGAACCGCTGACCTGCTTTGCGCGAAAAACTTTTCGAATTCGCTGACTGTCCGCCTTCTCTAAATAATAGGCTGACGTAGGACCCAATCATAACCGAATATTAATTAGGGGATTTGGTTCGGGTTCCGGACTTTCATATATTCCCCTGACTTGATTGACGATAAGCAGAGAATCACCGAAAGCTTCCAGGGACTCGACCCCCAGCTCTTCGGCGACTTGGAGCTCGATTAGCAGAGCGTTGTACTCTGCCACATTGTTGGAGCATGGCTCGCTAAGAGAATATGCTCGGTAGATGACGAGTTTATCGGGAGTAACCAGGACGATTCCTACCCCTGAAACCACGTTTCCCTTGGGACCAGTCCTGGAGGCGCCGTCGAAGAACAGTTGCCATGTACTACTTTCCATTGCGGGCATTCCTCAGGGGAATTTTTTATGGACCTATCATTTGTTGCGCACGAGAGTGCAAATAATAGGTTTGGGGACAAGCCCTGCCAGAGGTAATATGGACATGGCAGTTTTTTTGGACTCTACACCACTGGCGTACTTAGAGTTAAGTACGGGTGCTAAGTTGAGATGACAACCGATACCAGAGATAATATGAACATGATAATCGATAGCCGAATTTAGGAAGTTTGTTCAGAGGTAATATGAACATAACAAACTTTTGATCGTGACTCCTTTGGAGATGGAGGTACACGTCTGCTCAGAGGTGATATGGACATGACAGTTTTTGTGGACTCAACACCACTGGCGTACTTAGAGTTAAGTACAGATGCTAAGTTGAGATGACAATCAATATCAGAGGTAATGTCATAACCCGCACCCGGATATTCGGGCACGAGTACGTGGGCACGTCCAGCCTATGCCGCAGTGTTGGCGGTAGTACGCTGTCTAGGTCATTCTCACAAGTAATTTTAAATCTATCTCATCCACAATAAATAGACAAAGAAAATAACAGGAAATAGGAATGCTAACTTTTATAAAACAAATTATGACAACAGATCCATAGTTAATACAAAGCCAGAAGATAAATCGGGGACAAACCCGAGTATATGCTGAAAGAAAATAAATAAGTAACTACTGCTAACTACTCTGCAGAAGTAGCCTCCTGGGTGGGAACTGGCTCCTCATATGGGTCACATGCTAACTCATAGTGGCCATAATAGGTAGGGGCAAGGTCCTCATCATCGCCTAAATCAACGGATCCAGTCAGGAAAGGAGCAAAGTACACAATGCACAACAAGATTAAACTAAACATTTATGACAATTGGAAACAGAAACTGATTGTGTAACATATTGAGAATATGCATAAAAGAAACAACAATAACTAAGAGTTAATGCTATAAACAGGAATATGAGAAAGCAGGAGTAATATGAGACAGGAAATGAAGCTACAACAGCCAACAAGAACTATAACAAGACAAGAAGCTATGTGTGTAAACTAGTGTTTATTTTAGAATACATAGTTTGCATGTAGGGGTTTATAAGGCTAATCCGGCCATCATAGACGGCTATTAAACATGAAACATCGAGATCCGACTGAGGGTACAGTCGCGCACCAACAGCTATTAAACACGGTAGGGGGAAAGAGTAAACTTCATGCCTTCTAGTATTCTCCCACCCGACACGAAAGCAAGACATGAAAAACCAGTATTCAAGACATGAAATCCCGTGTTCTAATACTACGTGTAATCATCAAGGGTACTAGTAGAGCAGGGAATTAATTATCATAATATAAAGATTTAAACTTGAAGAGCAGGTACTTGCCTGATGTTTGGATCCAATTATAGTTTTGTGTCTCGGGGAAATTTCCAGAAATGTGTCCAAAAGCTGAAATAAATATTACCATCATGCTCAGAAGATATCAAATAGCTAGAAACGCCTGCTCTTGGGTCCAATTTGGAGACAAGGGCAAAAACGACAGTTTTGGATCAAAACGGGGTCCGCATGCGGGGCCCGCTTTACACCGAAAAATGTGTCAGGGTCAAAGGTCTCCAAATTCACCAAACTTAGTGTCAACAGGTCAGGAACGATGATACGAACCCAACGGAACTTCCAGAATTGGATTCCGATGAGCCGATCACGAAATCGCCCGTCGAGCGGGGCCTGTGGGGCCCACGACACACGATTTCGTCAACGTTCTCAGAATCTAACCAAACTTGACCCACAGAACCAGCGTATCGCTACGAGTCCGATGGCGCAAGTTTTGTCTCGATCTGACGTGTGTGCACGAAGTTAGGATAAATTGCAAAAAAGTCGGATACGGGGCGATGTCCGCGGATACGCGTTGATTTCGGTGTGCACGTACACCCGAATCAGCTTCCGTGAAATCTCACACGTCCGTATCGACGGCGCGCACGTATCTGTGAAGACCGCAAACGACCAAGTCGTCCCGTTTGGCGGGGCGTACTCAGTTCCGGGGTGGAACAGGGTCTGGTTTTTCCTGTTTTTGGATCGCGGTGTGCGATCACCACAGGACGCGATGTCCCGAGCAGTTTATCCGGGCACCGAGAGGGTCATACAGGCTTCACAACACAATTTACGAAATTGAAAACGGGGCAGCGAGGAGAAAAATATGAGTACCTGAACAGGACCCAAAAATCGGGAAAAAAGCCGTGTCCGTGTCGTGTCCGACACGACACGAGAATTGGGAATAGGGTTAGGGTTCAGGCGATGGCCGCCGGCGGGGCTGAGCGGCGCTGTGCTGGCCGGAGGAGGTCGGGGACGCCGAGGCGAGGCCGGGCGGAGGCACGGCGGAGCGGGGCCGCGCCGGGGACGGCGGCTGCTGCTGCTGTCGTGGAATGGAGAGGCGGCCGGAGGTCGCTGGTGCGGTGGTGCGGCGAGGGGCGAGGGGAACTGCGGCGGCGAGGTCGGGGGGCAAGCCGGCGTCGAGGCGGTGGTCGGTGGTCGGGTGTGTTGGCCGGAGGGGGGGTTGCAGGGTTTATATAGGGGAGAGGGGCCGGCCAAGGCGGGGGCGAGGGGGTCGTGGCCGCGGAGGGCGGGGCGAGCCGGGTGGAGCGGCGAGCAGCGCGGCCGGCGGGAGCGGAGCGGGGAGCGGGTCAAGCGGGGTCGTGGGGGGGTGCTGGGGGAGAAACGGGTCGGCGGGTGCGGCGGCTAGCGGGTCGGGTTGTCTGACCCGACCCGACCCGGTAATGGTTGGGGCTGGGCCGGCTGGGCTGTTGGGCCGGTCCACTGGGCCGGGCCGGGCCGGCCCAAAAAAATAAAAATAATAATAAGTATAATAAAATCATTTAATTAATTAATTAATTAATTAAAATAGTTTTTAGGCATTTAAAAAATAGGTCTGAGGCCCAAAAATCCAAAAAAATTACCCTAAGTCAGTTTTTCATTTTACACCCAAAAATGTTATTTCCATGATATTTTAATATTGTTTATTAACAACTAAAAAATCATTTAATAATTAAAACCTTGATTTTAATTACAGAAAAATTCCCAGAAAATTCTAGAAAATTGCGAAAAATCCAATTTTTAATATTTTTGAAAAATTAAGGGCTTACAATCTACCAAACTTATAAAAATTTCGTCCTCGAAATTTAAAATATGGTAGGGTTCTCTCTATCCAATCTCACTTGATTACAGTCTAACGGGTCTCTCTCAGGTGAACATGGCGGTCGCTACCCAACTTAGAATTTACTCATCTATCCTCTAAGGCTATACAACTAGTAAAGTTATGTCCTAACTTATTTAATCATGGTATTGAATCTTTTAAATCTTTAATACAATTACACCACCTATGGTATTCCCTTAATCATAAAGGATTATCATCAATTCGACCGGTCTGAGGGGTATATCTAGTGCTATCTATATATCAAACTTATACCAAGCACAGGATTCTGTCTTTCCGAAATAAGGGAAGACGAGGATCAATAATAAATAGTTCAAGGGCGAGGTGGTAGAACAGAGGTATAGGGATCAAGGCGTTTAAGGAATTCTAATGGGAGTTGTCAGGCGGTTATGGATTGAAATTCTATTCTGGTAATCATTTATTCGCATGCTCGTATTAGTACAGTTATGTAACTGATACGATATGCTCGGACATATTTAGGGGGCAAGTATACTAGTCAACTATATCTCAATCCACGTAAAGTAGTACGAAAGGCGAATCAAAATGCACTAAGGCTGATCAGACCGTAATACACTGATTCTGAATAGACAATCATATTAGTGTGTCGACCCACTAATACATATGTCATGAACAAGATCGATAAAGAGTAAGCTTGCAAAACTAGGCTATAGAATAGCAGCATAAGTCAAGTACATCAAAATTAAGTGTGCTAGATGATGATGAAAGGAGGTGCAAATGATTTAAGTACACAAAACAACCTACAATAAGCACAGTAACAAAAGATTTTACAATCTCTACAGTTATCAAATATGAAAGCATACCAGGTTATTAGCAAGTTTAAAGTTACTAGGTTGGGCTGAGGTCACGAACCAGTAGGCACAAGCTAAAACAATACTAGAAAACGGTATCTACGAATCACTTACGCGCATTAGTTACTCTAAGAGTCTGCACGTTCTCCACGGTCATCGCGTAAGCTTGTCCGTGTTCTTGAGGTGGTGCCCTCTGCTGCGCTGCTGGGGCCTGGCCTGAACTGGAACTTTTTGTGCAGTTGTGCGTCTTTGAGCAGCAGGACAGTCCTTCATTTGATGTGCTGCTGATCCACAATATAGACAGGCACCTAGCCTCCTTCTACAATCCTGCCAAATATGACCTTGTTTTTGACAATAGCCACAAGTGGGAGCTTGTTGGTTCTGTCCTTGAGTTGGATTCATCTGTGGTCGCTTTGCAGCTTTTTTCTGTTGTGCTTGGTCTGGTGCTGACGCATACGGCCGCTTCCGGCTGGATTCGATCCTTGTGGTGCACTCCACAGGTCGCGCTGCAGTAAGAACGTCCTCGTCGAAGGTAATTGCATTTGAACTGCTTGGCTTCCGTGACTCCGAGCTAATTCTGTCGATAAAGTTCTCCGCTTGGTTTTGCTGAGCTTCTTGTTGAACCTTCTGATAGGCTTGCATCATCACGTAGAACATTCGGAATATTTGTTGTTCGTCCATAGGCTGTCCTAGTGGAAAGGAAGGTATCGGTGGAGCAGACTGCGTCGATGGTGGAACGTCATCTTGATGGATTCTCGAGGCAGGCTGACTTGCTTGACCGTACTGTGATGATTGGCCTTCACCAACTGGTGTCACATTGTCTTCGTGGGTACCCATAACGCCTTATGGTTTTTCTGCATGAGCCTCGTTGCTGTCTGGTGGGTCCATTTTCCTGCATCCAAAATAAACAATAAGAGGCGCACAGAAATCAAGACAGGACGCAAGTCAAGAAATTAATTCAAATCCGAGATAGATGTCAAGAACGATTCAAGCAAGTGGATGAGATCCTAAAACTTATCATATCTTATTGCAGGCCTGTTCGGTCCTGAAGTTGAAACCGAACAATTTAGTCGTTGGACCTGCATGGGCCACCACAAAAACGTGTCACGACTCGCACCCGGATATTCGGGCACGAGTACGTGGGCACGTCCAGCCTACGCCGCAGTGTCGGCGGTAGTACGCTGTCTAGGTCATTCTCACAAGTAATTTTAAATCTATCTCATCCACAATAAATAGACAAGGAAAATAACAGGAAATAGGAATGCTAACTTTTATAAAACAAATTGTGACAACAGATCCATAGTTAATACAAAGCCAGAAGATAAATCGGGGACAAACCCGAGTATATGCTGAAAGGAAATAAATAAGTAACTACTGCTAACTACTCTGCAGAAGTAGCCTCCTGGGTGGGAACTAGCTCCTTATATGGGTCACCTGCTAACTCATAGTGGCCATAATAGGTAGGGGCAAGGTCCTCATCATCGCCTAAATCAACGGATCCAGTCAGGAAAGGAGCAAAGTACACAATGCACAACAAGATTAAACTAAACATTTATGATAATTGGAAACAGAAAATAATTGTGTAACATATTGAGAATATGCATAAAAGAAACAACAATAACTAAGAGTTAATGCTATAAACAGGAATATGAGAAAGCAGGAGTAATATCAGACAGGAAATGAATCTACAACAGCCAACAATAACTATAACAAGACAAGAAGCTATGTGTGTGAACTAGTATTTATTTTAGAATACATAGTTGGCATGTAGGGGTTTATAAGGCTAATCCGGCCGTCATAGACGGCTATTAAACATGAAATATCGAGATCTGGCTGAGGGTACAGTCGCGCACCAACAGCTATTAAACACGGTAAGGGGAAGGGTAAACTACATGCCTTCTAGTATTCTCCCACCCGACACGAAAGCAAGACATGAAAAACCAGTATTCAAGACATGAAATCCCGTGTTCTAATACTACGTGTAATCATCAAGGGTACTAGTAGAGCAGGAAATTAATTATCATAATATAAAGATTTAAACTTGAAGAGCAGGTACTTGCCTGATGTTTGGATCCAATTATAGTTTTGTGTCTCAGGGAAATTTCCAGAAATGTGTCCAAAAGCTAAAATAAACATTACCATCATGCTCAAAAGATATCAAATAGCTAGAAACGCCTGTCCTTGGGTCCAATTTGGAGACAAGGACAAAAACGGCAGTTTCGGATCAAAACGGGGTCCGCATGCACCGAAAAATGTATCAGGGTCAAAGGTCTCCAAATTCACCAAACTTAGTGTCAACAAGTCAGGAACGATGATACGAACCCAACGGAACTTCCAGAATTGGATTCCGATGAGCCGATCACGAAATCGCCCGTCGAGCGGGGCCTGTGGGGCCCACGACACACGATTTCGTCAACGTTCTCAGAATCGAACCAAACTTGAGCCACAGGACCAGCGTATCGCTACGAGTCCGATGGCATAAGTTTTGTCTCGATCCGACATGTGTGCACGAAGTTAGGGTAAATTACAGAAAAGTCAGATACGGGACGATGTCCGCGGATACGCGTTGATTCCGGTGTGCACGCACACCCGAATCAGCTTCCGCGAAATCTCACACGTCCGTATCGACGGCGCGCACGTATCTGTGAAGACCGCACGCGACCAAGTCGTCCCGTTTGGCGGGGCATACTCAGTTCCGGGGTGGAACAGGGTCTGGTTTTTCCTATTTTTGGATCGCGGTGTGCGATCACCACAGGACGCGATGCCCCGAGCAGTTTGTCCGGGCACCGAGAGGGTCATACAGGCTTCACAATGCAATTTATGGAATTGAAAATGGGGCAGCGAGGAGAAAAATATGAGTACCTGAACAGGACCCGAAAATCGAGAAAAAGCCGTGTCCGTGTCTTGTCCGACACGACACGAGAATTGGGAATAGGGCTAGGGTTCAGACGATGGCCGCCGGCGGGGCTGAGCGGCGCTGTGCTGGCCGGAGGAGGTCGAGGACGCCGAGGCGAGGCCTGGCGGAGGCACGGCGGAGCGGGGCGGCGCCGGGGACGGCGGCTGCTGCTGCTGTCGTGGAATGGAGAGGCGGCCGGAGGTCGCTGGTGCGGTGGTGCGGCGAGGGGCGAGGGGAACTGTGGCTGCTAGGTCGGGGGGCAAGGCGGCGGGGTCGGCCGGCGTCGAGGCGGTGGTCGGTGGTCGGGTGTGTTGGCCGGAGGGGGGGTTGCAGGGTTTATATAGGGGAGAGGGGCCGGCCAAGGCGGGGGCGAGGGGGTCGTGGCCGCGGAGGGCGGGGCGAGCCGGGTGGAGCGGCGGGCGGAGCGGCCGGCGGGAGCGGAGCGGGGAGCGGGTCAGGCGGGGTCGTGGGGGGGTGCTGGGGGAGAAACGGGTCGGCGGGTGCGGCGGCTAGCGGATCGGGTTGTCTGACCCGACCCGACCCGACCCGGTAATGGTTGGGGCTGGGCCGGCTGGGCTGTTGGGCCGGTCCACTGGGCCGGGCCGGGCCGGCCCAAAACAGAAAAAATAATAATAATAAGTATAATAAAATCATTTAATTAATTAATTAATTATTTAAAATAGTTTTTAGGCATTTAAAAAATAGGTCTGAGGCCCAAAAATCCAGAAAAATTATCCTAAGTCAGTTTTTCATTTTACACCCAAAAATGTTATTTCCATGATATTTTAATATTATTTATTAACAACTAAAAAATCATTTAATAATTAAAACCTTGATTTTAATTACAGAAAAATTCCCAGAAAATTCCAGAAAATTGCGAAAAATCTAATTTTTAATATTTTTAAAAAATCAAGGGCTTACAGGTAATATGGACATGATAATCGATAGCCGAATTTAGGAAGGTTTGTTCAGAGGTAATATGAACATGACAAACTCTCTGGGTTATGACTCTATCGGGGATAGAGGCATACATCTGCTCAGAGGTAATATGGACATGGCAGTTTTTGTGGACTCAACACCACTGGCGTACTTAGAGTTAAGTACGGGTGTTAAGTTGAGATGACAATCGATATCAGAGATAATATGAACATGATAATCGATTAGCCGGACCAGAATGGTTTATTCAGAGGTAATATGAACATAACAAACTCCCTGGGTTGTGACTCTATCGGGGATAGAGGCATACATCTGCTCAGAGGTAATATGGACATGGCAGTTTTTGTGGACTCAACACCACTGGCGTACTTAGAGTTAAGTACGGGTGTTAAGTTGAGATGACAATCGATATCAGAGGTAATATGGACATGATAATCGATAGCCGAATTTAGGAAGGTTTGTTCAGAGGTAATATGAACATGACAAACTCCCTGGGTTGTGACTCTATCGGGGATAGAGGCATACATCTGCTCAGATGTAATATGGACATGGCAGTTTTTTTGGACTCAACACCACTGGCGTACTTAGAGTTAAGTACGGGTGTTAAGTTGAGATGTCAATCGATATCAGAGGTAATATGAATATGATAATCGATTAGCCGGACCAGAATGGTTTGTTCAGAGGTAATATAAACATAACAAACTCCCTGGGTTGTGACTCTATCGGGGATAGAGGCATACATCTGCTCAGAGGTAATATGGATATGGCAGTTTTTGTGGACTCAACACCACTGGCGTACTTAGAGTTAAGTACGGGTGTTAAGTTGAGATGACAATCGATATTAGAGGTAATATGAACATGATAATCGATTAGCCGGACCAGAATGGTTTGTTCAGAGGTAATATGAACATAACAAATTCCCTGGGTTGTGACTCTATCGGGGATAGAGGCATACATCTGCTCAGAGGTAATATGGACATGGCAGTTTTTGTGGACTCAACACCACTGGCATACTTAGAGTTAAGTACGGATGTTAAGTTGAGATGACAATCGATATCAGAGGTAATATGGACATGATAATTGATAGCCGAATTTAGGAAGGTTTGTTCAGAGGTAATATGAACATGACAAACTCCCTGGGTTGCGACTCTATCGGGGATAGAGGCATACATCTGCTCAGAGGTAATATGGACATGGCAGTTTTTGTGGACTCAACACCACTGGCGTACTTAGAGTTAAGTACGGGTGTTAAGTTGAGATGACAATCGATATCAGAGGTAATATGAACATGATAATCGATAGCCGGACCAGAATGGTTTGTTCAGAGGTAATATGAACATAACAAACTCCCTGGGTTGGCGATGAAGAATCCACTGGGGAAACTTTTTAGATTCATCATCTGGTATTTTCTTGAGGGAGCAAATTGTCACATCAAAGTGAAACCAATTTGCAGTGATCGTCTCCTCGTTTATAGATGCAAAGTGATGACCTTGGCATCGATCAACTCCTGAATTCTCCTTTTTAGTACATAGCACGCCTTTGTAGGATGATGAATGTACTGATGAAAGAGACAATAATCTGGGTCATCGTCTTTGCCATCCCTCTCAGGGTATCTGATGTTGGGTAGCTGAAGTTTGTTTTCCTTCATCAACGTATTGAAGATTTCACTGATGTCATCTTCATTGAAGGAGAAAGTCCCTTTTGGCCTTCGGGCTCCTGATGCTTGAGTTCTATGGTCTTCTGGGAAGATCGTCATCGTTGCATCATCTTCGGATTCTGAGGGAATTCTACCTCCAGCTTTGGATGTTGCTCGGTTTTGTCGAGGGAGACTACCCCCAGACTTGTCGTTGCACTTGCGGAGATCACAGCGCTCATCTGGTTCCCCGTAGAGGTCAGATGTTGTCTTACGCGCGGAGCGTAATTTATACTTTCGATTTGGCGTTGAGGCATCATCAGAAGTTTTGTCTGTACCGCGCGTAGCGGGAGACTGGTTTCTACACGTAGAGCGCAGTGGATACTTCTGGGTTAGCGCTGAGACTTTGCCCGAAGTTTTGTCTGTACCGCGCGTAGCGGGAGACTGGTTTCTACGCGTAGAGCGCAGTGGATACTTCTGGGTTAGCGCTGAGGCTTTGCCCGAAGTTTCGTCTGTACCGCGCGTAGCGGGAGACTGAATTTTACGTGCAGGGCACGGAGGGAGCAATGCTACAACCTCATTGGTCGGAGAGGTAGGAGAGATCGGAGAGTCCACAGGAATGGTAGAGGATGTCTTGGGCATCCAGACCTTGCGCAGCTTCCTGTTGTCTTGGACGGAGAGAGGGTGAGAGCTACCCCGGTTCGAAGCATGTCTTCGTAGGCAGACTAGTCGAATTGGACGACCAGTGTCTTCTTCACGGTTCCTATAGATACCGCATCGTGTTGAGCAATTGCTTCCTCATCAGAAGAGAAAGATGTCCCCAGCAGAGTCGCCATCTTATTTGTGGTATTAAACGAAAGAATGAAAGTGTATTTCAATGACGGGATTTATACGAAATCCGTGCCCTTTGGTTTACAAACAAACTTGTACAATTTAATCCTATACGAGGATGTGGGAGTACAATTTATTTAATCTGGATATAAATTGCTATAGGTGTCTGATCTGCAGTCGATCACTTTAGCCCTTGGACCACACGATGTTGAAGAAGTGCCGTGGAAGACAGGTAGCAGCTTCGAAGGTTGCAAAGGAGAGTGGATGCACGATGCCAAAGTCGTCGATCCCTACTCTTTGCCTGAGCTCCGGACTCTCTCTCTCTCTCTCTCTCTCTCTCTCGACCTCCGGTTCGATCTTTCTGGGAAGTTCGACCTTGTTCGATCCTTCTTTCGAAGTTTCGACCTTGTTCGATCTTCAAGTTTGAAGTTTTTCGACCCTGGATCTGATATTGGTTTCTTGACCAATTTTTCGACCTTGTTCCTCATTGATAGAGGTCTCTATTTATAGAGTTTTAGTGACAGTGACCACTCCGTCGGTGTAGAAACCGAGGAGTGGAAAGTACAGCACCCTTTTACACATCGGTTAAAGTAACCAATGCCTGCGTATAGATGATCCTTTGAATGAGCGTATGACGCGGGTCCAACTAAGGGACAAAACGCGTATAATCGCTACGAAGATCACGACGTAGAAGCCACGTAGGTAGGTATCCATTGTGTAGAAGAGGTTGGCATAGAAGCCAAATGTCTGCCACCATGGCATAGAAGCCAAATAGTTATCAAACCGGCATAGAAGCCGAATAGGCGTAGAAGCCGAACAGGCGTAGAAGCCGAGTAGGTGTAGAAGCCGAGTGGTCGTGGAGGCCGAACAGGCGTAGAAGCCGAGTGGTCAAAGAGACCGAGCGGGCGTAGAAGCCGAATGGGCGTAGAAGCCGAACAGGCGTAGAAGCTGAGTGGTCATAGAGACCGAGAGAGCACAGGAGCTGGATGGGCGTAGAAGCCGCTGCGTACCGTGCCAGAGTGCTGATGGGGACGTCTTAGCCGAAATTACGGCTTTTGAAGATATAATCAAATCTCTTGCATTAAATGCAGAGATTTGCCACCATCATGTGCATTAAATGTGGAGGCGTGTCTTTGAAGTCTGCAACCCCTTCTGGGCATCAGTCGCAGAGACGTGCCTTGAGAAACTGTCATCGCTCTGTGCATTAGACGTAGAGACGTGCCTCGACCCCGTACGGAGTGCAGCTTTTGATGTGGCAGGCGGTTTGTCTACTGTAGAACGTAAAACAGCTCGTGTCTGCCTGTGTAAAACAAGGCAGTGTATCCCTTCGTGCTTGTAAAAGCAGTTTACGCAAAGGGGATGGCGGTATTTGACGGCCTGGGTCGCAGTGCTGTGCCATTATTATAGCTGTCGTCTGGGTAGTCGAGCCGTATCCCTTTGTCAGAAGTCCAGACGTCAAGTTCATTACAGGATCTTCATTGCAGGGTTTGACAGGTTCACCTCGGAGAATACGAAGCGTCTCTTGTACACCTTAATGCTGCGTCTGAAAGAGGATGAGTTTTACGCCCTGGAGGCGATCAAGCACCTTGTTTACGCTGAAGCGGCTTGGACGTACTGTCTTACGCGGATGGTCCTTTTGAGCTTTCATATTTCCTGCTGCGTTTTGGCGGAAAGAGCTCTGTTGCACGCTTGATGGCTCTGAGGGCCTCTGCTTACGCTGCTCTGCACCATTATGCCGCGTATAGTCATCCGGCGTATTTTTATGCTTCTACACCTTGTGGTATTTGTTGTTTTAGGATCTGACTCCACTGGTTTTGTATGACCAGATTTTGGAGTAGGACAATAGGATCTTTCGTACTTTCCGTCTTAAGATGGTGAACACCAGAAGCACCCGAGGACATGAGTGGGTTTCTTCTTCACCACCTACCTGATCTTGTACTTATACTTTTGAGGCGTTTAGCCACTGAGCACGTGTTTAGCTCGTATTTTGGAACTTGATATCTTGCTTGTGGACCTACATGTTGTAACCACCTCATTTTCCGGATAAGAGTATTTTAGTAATTTGCTATAATTTAAATTTTTATGTGTGTATATACAATATGTGATTAATGGGTTATTTATTTAATTTAGACTAGTTAAGTTGAATCACTATTTAGTTATGACTAGATTAGGACCATTAAACCTATTTAGACTCAATAATAGAATATTTCTTTCTAAGAATTATAAGATCATATCATGAAAGAATGAGAGGAGCTTTTGAGTCAAATCAAATCATCATGACACAAACCTAACCCTAACCCTAAGGAAAAGTCTATATAAACCACTTTATTCATAGTAGCCTCCATTAGTTCATCCACAAAACTTGAGAGCAAACCCTAATTTCTCCACTCCAAACCTCATCCCTCTCATTTTTATTTTCCAAGGAGGCTAGGAGCATGTCATTGGTAGAGGAAGCTTGAAGAGAAGTCCAAGTGTTGAGGATCGTACCCACTTCGTCTTTCTCGTGTCCAAATTTGGAGTTATTCAAGGAGGTCACTCAAAACCTAGGTAACTCTCTATTTTCTACTCTATTTATGATTAAAAACACCCATTGGACCTATAGAAAACCTCCCATAGGTGGAATTGACTCTATTTGGCTAGATCTAAGTGTTAGAAGCTTTCATTTATCTAGATCTAGGATTTTTTCTTGTGAAATATTATTTTGTGCCTCAAATTTGGGAGTTTTTCCCAATTAGTGTCACTCTTCACTAAATAATAGATTTATATATATATATATATAGTATATGTTTTTGATGTTTTATGGGTTTTGGAGTGGTGCATCATGGGTGTGTATCGTGATACCCACCAAGTGTTTGATGAAATATTCAAGAGAGTTGGTGACTGTGTGTGTGCATTATGCTGTGCATAGTTGGTATTGTGTGTGTGTGTGTGTGTGTTAGCTCATGTGTGAATGTGTGATCAGTGGTACTAGACTAGAGTGTATTAGTTTAAGTGAGGGAGGGGGGAGATTCGGGTAACAGGGTGTTAGTGCACCTGCTGTTGTCCAGTTGTGAAGTAAAGTTGGTCAGGTTTGGTTGCAATTGTTGTGTGGACAGCAAAGTGCAAGGGGGGAGACTTGGGGTATCAGTTAAGGGGGTGAGCTACTGTAGGCATTAATATTAGAGTAAGGGCAGCAGTTACACCATTGTGTTTTGTGCACAGTTGAGAGTTGTGTGCATCCATCTAACTAATTATATATATATATATATATATATATATATATATATATATATATATATATATATATATATATATATATATATATTTATCTATTTACCTATCTACTTATCTGTTTATCTCTCTCTCTCTCTCTCTCTCTCTCTCTCTCTCTCTATATATATATATATATATATATATATATATAGGGGGAGTAAGTGGCAGAGTGGAAATAGAGTGTTTATATACCTATGTATATGTAATAGGGGATTGAAGTATGTATGTGTGCGAGGGTGTATACGGTGTGGGTTGTATATATCAAAATGATAGGAAATCCAATAAATCTAAAATACAATATAATTAGTCCTTAAATACACATAAATTATCACCAATATCCAATAAATTAAGTAACTCTAAGTTATGATTTTTTTTTTCAGGATTTTATTTAATTCTTCTCCAGTCAGGCTCTAGACAAGTCCCGAAAATGAGACCCTCATTTCTCTCTATAAATTTTTTTTGTAAATCCAAATTCCAGCAAATCCAATAATTCTAAAATATAATATAATTATTGTTTAAATACACATAAATTATCACCAAGATCAAATAACTTAAGCAACTCCGAGTTAAAAAAAAATAATAATTCAGGGTCTTATTTAATTCTTCTCCAGTCTACCATGAGCTTCTTCAAGTCCATAGTTTTTTTTTTTTTTTTTTGCACTGAGTTGTTGCTTTAAAAAAAAGGCCCAATTGGAGGAGGAGACCCTAGACGTCTGTCTCCCTTGGAACCGACACACACACACACACACATACACACACACACACACACACACACACATATATATATATATATATATATATATATATATATATATATATATAACACCATTTATTAGTGGAGTGAATAATCTGTGTCCCCGTGTATTCAAACCCCGAAACACCAAGCCATGAGCGTTATATCTTCACATGATGACCACTAGAGTTTGCAGGAGGCTTTGACATACACACAATGTTAGAGATCTTCATTTGGTTTTTTCTTTAAAACTTTTTGACAATTTACAAAAATGAATGAATAAATACCACTATTAGGGCCAAAATAAATTTAAAAAAATAAATTGATAAAAAAATATGAAGATAAAAAGTAACAAAACTAACCATTTGCTAACGATCCAATAGTTTACAATATTTAGTGGTTAATTAAAAAAATCAAAATATTAAGTTGCAATAGTCCAAAAAATATATGAATAACTATCAATCGAGGAATGAATTAGACATTAAATTTTTGAGCAAAAGAGGAGAATGGAGAAAGAGGATGTCACGTCCCGCTTCCCAGAATACGGCGAGCCGGGTACGTAACTTTATCTCCAGGCTACGCACCATATGAATACACTCGTACCCGTATTTGCGATTGTCACCTGTAAAATTTTAAGATAGGATTACAACATATCACATGGTGCATAATATAATAAATAACAAGTTGATTACAGGATATTCTAAATTATAAATAGGAAAATTTAATATTCTAATATATATATATATATATATATATATATATATATATATATATATATATATATATATATATATATATATATATATATATATATATATATATATAATGTGAACAAATCTGGTTTCAAATTCGATCGCCTTCAATGGTAGCATCTCGATCTTGCTCTCCAACTGTTCTTCAATATTTGATAGCATCTTTCTTTGGAATATTGCTACAAAACAGTGAACAATACTAAGTCGTCAAAAGACATGCAAGTTTCCAGTCAAGGATGGAAAGTAAATAAAATGAAATGAGAATATGTGAAATAGTAGGATTCCCAGAATTCTAAAATAAATGAGCTGAATAATTCAAAGGGAGTATTGCGTTAACTTAAAATATGATTCTAACTAGATTTTATTCTAGTTAATTCCTCGGTGTTCATTCATAATTATGTTATAATAAGTCACGCTCATAATTATTAAAATCACAATCACAGTCATAATCACTATTACTATTACTATCACAGTCCTAATCACTATCACAATCATAAAGCATAAAACATCAACGAAATAGCAGCTACCGTGTAATATCCAACATCTACTAATATCTGCATCGTTAACTGAGTTTCATAATCTGTCATCGGTACAGTAATCCATCCCTACACCAAACAAAGACAAGAAAATGAATCACGGCACCAAGACAGTTTACGTACCAGCTGACTAGCACCCCAGATAAGAAGTCAACAATCAATTGCAATCACAATCACAAACAAGTTTTCTATGTGATGATGCAATGCAGAGAACATATATGGATCACATACATCATATTTTCTCAGCAATAATTCTATTATCCGGGATCAGGTTGTGTCTGTATGGGCACGCTGCCATAGATCCGGCTCTCCGCAAATATTGTGAAAAATTTGTAATATAATTTATTAAATTCTGGTTTTATACCAAAAATTTACTGGACTAGACTGAAATTCTTTTGGTGAGCTATGCCTCATCCCCGGCATCGTAAGGCCTTACGAATGGCGGAAAACTACTTATCAGTTTTTTAAATATTATTTATTATATTGCAGAGATTTTGGGTGTGATCCAGTTCTTCTCTCCCGTCCAATGCACTAACCTAAAGCTATAAAAAATTATATTCTATTATCTTGTCTTAGGTTTCTGCTGGACACAAGTATGAAGATAAAATAATTTCGTAGATAGTCTACCAAACTTAATACAAAAATACCGTATTACGGAATACAGCTATTACAGAGGATAAGGGGCCAACACAGACTCACAACATTCACAGGTCATGCCTGCAAACTTCTTGATTATTACAAGGTTTTTGACATGTCAATGGATATTTTGGAGTGTCTACGTTGTGTCTGATATACATCAGCCACGACACCACGTGGATACGGTACCAATTTTTGTAGTGCCCATGCTCCTCAACTCTTTTTAACACTTGAGTAGGATATCAAGTACAATGTATATATTCCTATGTCCACTCGTGCAAAAACTAACCGCATAATTGTCATTTGGGTGCTCGTCCCTGCAAAAATAATCGTTCTTTCAACAGCTTCCTTCTCCTCCTCCGTTGTCTCCTAAATGCTATTGGAATGTTCGCCTACATTGCTCGACTCAGGACCGACTTTAGGTAAGTTGGACAAGGCATCGGACTTGAACAACCCTTCAGACTCCTAAGTTCCCACCTTTCCGCGAATAGAATCTCCGCGGTCCACCACAACTCCTCTTTGTCAGTTGAACTAGCAAAAATCTACCGGACCCATATTTTGAGTTCCCATTAGAAATATTTCGAGTAGCTCAGGGAGAGAACTTGGAATCTGAACTCCAAGACGTCGTCAGAATCGGAGACTTTGACGTCGTTGCCAACCCCACTCGCAATCAATTTTTTGATATCTTCTTTTGGAATCAAAAAAGGTAAGGGACAACAAAAATTAGCTCCAGCTAGAATAATCTAATACCCTTGGACCAGCCCTGGTTCGACCGAATCATCAACATCGTTCGCGCGTACCCACGAGCACGTCGGTCACGCGTAAGCGCGATCAGAATCCACGCGAGAACCTCTTAGCAAAAACAACCAACACAGTTGGAACTGCCACTTAGGTTCAATTTGGAAGAAAATGATGATATGTTTATTTCTTTTTGAATGCATTAGGGAAGGCAGTGGGCTGAACCATTCCGAAAGAGAATGCTCGTTTTTAGTCCCACATCGAAAGAGAGAAGATCAGTGAAGAGAGTGAGTGGCTATATAATGGAATGGGCTTGGTAAGTAATAAAATACGCAGCTGGGTGGTGAGCACAAAGCGAACTATTCTTTCGCCTTTTACTAAAGAATACCGTGTGTTCGCCACATGAAGCAGCATACGCTTATTTTTGGAGGGTTTTCTTTTCCTCGGAAAAGAATCCCAAAAATTCAAATATAAATCTTTCGAAGGACTATTTTGATTTTTGATTTTACATTAGTTATAAAATTAGTATTTAAATTATTGTTAAAATTATTAAAATCATAAGTGATATTTGTGGTTTAAAAAGTAGTATTTAATAAAAAGTATTATTAATTATTTTGGGATATATTACAGTTCACCTAAATATTATGGAATGTAAAGTCTAAATATCGTTATTTTTAAACACAAATCAAAAGCATGTCAAATTAGATGTGAAGTTTATGGAACGTTAGATGGCACAGTTCTAAAAAACATTGTCGGGTTTTGAATTTTAAAAATTGCTGTTATGAGATATAAATTGCAATTGACTTTTGGTATCCAATACTATTTATTAAATTTAATTAACATGTGTTGTTATATAATTACTTAAAAAAAAAATGTAAATGTAGTATTGTAGATTTTTTTTTAAAGGAACTATTGTTTGCTATTTTCAGGTAAAAATTAAGAGAATGATGTTGGCTTTTTTCTCAACCAAAGTAAAAAGAATGTTAAATATTATTATTGTTTTTTTTTCCAAATAAGAGTATAAAATAAGTAGTGTATAGTAGTTAGGGCTTTGTTTATAGAAATGTTTCTAGAAATTGTGGAGTTTTGAATTTAAAAAAATGTTGTTTTCATATATAAATTGCAATTGTCTTATGGTATATCTATATTACTATCCATAGGCTGCTAGTTTTTGTTCCAAACATGTATTTACTAATTTAAATTATTTATTAAATTTAATTAACATGGATAGTTATATAATTATATATAGAAAAAAAATTAAAGGAACTATTGTTTGCTATTTTTAAGTAAAAATTAAGGGTGATGTTTGTTCTTTTCAAGTAGTAAAAATTTAAATAACAATTTTTGTTTTCCAAACAGTATGTTCATTTTATGTGCATATATATACTAGTTCTATATAAAATTATTAGTCAAGTTGCACTCAGATACTGTAAGAGTAGTATTAATAAATTAGTTTTGTATTAGTTTAGTTTCTTCCATTTGCTAATTTAAAATTGCTATAATATACATGACTAAGTACCTTATATCCTATTTTAAGCGACAATTGTTCTAGAGAGATTTGTACAACCTCGTAGTTGTATTAGCAGATCGAGATCATGCACCTTTGTTTGCCACATTTTGTGAGTGGATGCAACACATGCATATGCTGAAATTGAAACTAGTAAATCTGGGAACAATAAATTTAAATTTACCAAATTCAAAGTTTTACCAATTAAGCAGTGAGTTATTTTTTACCTTCTATTATTAATGTCTAGTTATATTTTTTCTTATTATTAATTTTATCTATTTCTCAAGAGTTAAGTATTATTGATGAGATAGTAAAATTGATAATGGAGAAAACATAATTAGACATTAGTAGTGAGTTGGGTTGGGGGTGGGCGTGGGGGTGGGTAGGGTTAAATACAAATAAACTCTTAAGTAATTATAGTTACCTATTTAATTATTTATGATAAATTGTATAAAAATGTAGGAAAATGAATAAATCATATAGTGTTTACTTGGCACAATCTGAAGAGTGCGTGCCACTTGGCACAATAATAAAACCAGTGTTAACTGTTTTAGTACAGTATAATATATTTGAAGGATCCGATAATTCGTTGGTGAATTTTGTATTTTAAGTATAAATTGATTAATATTACTTAAGGTAAAAATATATCTTTGATCAATAGAAATAGCATGTAATCTCAATTGTATATAAATTATTGAAATATGTTGATATTTATTCATGTAGAGCTAAATTCAAAAAGAGCACATGTTACATAATCAGTTGAAACAAACAACTCTTCTTACATTGCTACTAAGTTGACATATAAGAATTAGGGCTACCATTTTTCATAAATCCGAACCTGAATTGTTCTATTAGCAGGTAAAAACCGGTTCTCAAATGATTAAAGTTCAAGGTAAAGTAGTTCCGTCATATATATATATATATATATATATATATATATATATATATATATATATATATATATATATATATATATATATATATATTGTCTTTATCTATATTTGATTTTTACTATATTTGTTGGTTATCTCAAAGTGGGTTGACAACGCTTTCGTATGTCAAACAAATGATATCAAAGCATGATATTGACGCTTCTGATCCCAACATATATTTCATTACAAGGGTGCCAATCTGGTCAAGGCAGGTGGTGTCAAGTTTGGGTCTTAACTCAATTAGGACTAAACTTGAACCCAAATGGAAACAATTTATATTTGACATCTCTATTATTATAAAACGACTAAAACAATGAGCCGTCTAAATCGTATGTATATTTTTAATTAATTAAAAAAAATACGGAAGCAAATAATTCAAAAATTAACGTTTAATCGTAATTAAAAATTAATCTAAATGAACCGTTATAACTAAAAATTTAAAAATATCCTGACTAATAGCTCAACTGTTTGATATTATATTATAACAAATTCTCAATAAAATATAAAATTTTTATAATAAATTCTAATTAAAATATAAATATTTATAAAACAAATACTTACTTCACATATATTAAAATATTTGAACTAATTTAAACAAAAAGACTAAACTATCCCTATATTTCCAATCCACACACACCTCCACCCCCCCCCCCCCCCTCCCCTCCCTTCCCTTCTCAGACAGCACCCCCTCCCTCTCTGGCCGTCCTATCCCTCCGCGGTCGCAACCCCCCCCCCCCCCCTCCCATACCAACCCCCACACCCCCCTGCGCTTGCATCATCACCTTGTCACTGCGTCCGCCCGCGAGCCAGTGCCCGCCGCTATTGCTGCTGCTCGCTGCTACTACTGTCCCTCTCCCCTTTCGGTCAGCGGCGTCAGAGAAGGGGGTGCCGGAGAAAGAGAGAAAGAGAGAGAGAGAGAGAGAGATCGACATAGGGATTTGCATGGGACGTAGATCTTTTTCTTTCTTTCTTTCTTTCTTTCTTTCTTTCATAACCTCTTTCTGTGATTTTTCTCGTTGTCGGGGGTAATTTGGTCCACTTTTTTTTGAGGGTATCAAGTTGGTAGCTATGAAAGTTTAGGGTATCAAGTTACAATTTAGCCATTTAATGAACAATTTTAATTAATAAATTTATGTAAGAACATATTTGGTAGACAAAATTCATGGTGAAACAAACTTTTATATATATATATATATATATATATATATATATATATATATATATATATATATATATATATACTTGGGAAGTGCAAACATCATACCGTTTAATTTCTTTATATATAATTATCTAATTATTTATGTAATGAACAATTTTAACTACTAAATATTAGTAACATTTTTTTTTGAAAAAAAAATTTACTGTGTAACCTCAACTTTTTTCTATTATATATTAGTATAGATAACAACCTTTAATAAAATAAATAAGTTGGTCCAACGCTAAGGGACTGTTTGGTTCGACGAAGTGGAACAAAATAAAAAATTTAGAAATCGACATTTTGTGTACGCATTGTGGATGAAGCAGTGTAAAATCGTTCGTTTGGGTATTTTGAAGAATTGAAAGTTATAAGTGAAAAATTATAAAATTTGATGTTTAGCTGATTGTTAAAGTGGGTGAAAATGTGTAACTTTTTGATTAAGTGATGAATAACAAATATTTTTTTGTTAAAATAGAGATGAAGTAGTCCTAAACCAAATGTACGAAAATTTTTACTTCCGCACACCATTTCAGAGAAAAAGTCCGATGTCAAAACTTCAATTTTATGGCAGACAAGATTTATTTTTCATGTCAAATCACAATAAATTTTGTATACAAATCCTTAAAAATGGACTAAAACCTAAATTTTGGTTATTGGGCTCCAAATTTGCCAACTAAACAACCTCCAACTGGCAATTGACCATGTTTAATTGAGCTTTATAGACTGCTAAATGGGTTTGGCCGATCCATTTGTTACAACCAAAAGACGACAAAAAAACCTTTTAATAAATGATACAATAAACATGTCATGATCCTTACCTTTAGGGGCTGGAGTGCGAAAGTAATGCTAGGGACTTTTTGCACGCTGTGGTGCATGTCTTCTTTTTTGGCCACCGTTCCTCCAACTTCCGCCATTTATAAATAGAAAGAATAATATGTCATCGTGTATCGATCCACTAATCTTCCACCATCCAGCCATGGCCATATGTCTCTCACTAGTACGCACATGGGTCATCAAACTCGAGTGGCTCTTGTGGTTACCGATGAGAGGTATAAGATCTTGGCTGAGCACATGGGTCACCGAAGTTGAGAGACTTTTGTGGTTACCGAGGAGAGGTATAAGACCCTGGTTGGGTAGCAGAATATCAGTGGATCGAGCCACGGGAGTGTGTTATTTTTTTTTTTTTTTATAAATGGTGGGAGTTGGAGACAGTGGGTCCTGTAAACCCCCTGAATTTTTAAAATTTTAAAAACTGAATTTTTCACAATTTTCTGGAATTTTTTGGGAATTTTCTGTAATTTTAAACACTGGGTTTTAATTATTCAATAATTTTTAATTGATATTAAACAGTATTAAAATATTATGAAAATAATATTTTTGGATGTAAAATGAAAAACTGGACTTAGGACAATTTTTCTGGAATTTATCGGACCCCGGACCTATTTTTAAATACCTAAAAAGTATTTACCTATTAATTAATTAATTATTAATTAATTACTGATAATTATTATTATTATAATTAATATAATTATTTTTAAAAAAAAATATAAAATAAAACCCAGCCCGTTGGGCCGGCCCAGCCCGGCCCAACAGACCCGGCCCAGCCCAGTCCGACCGCTGCGGGTCGGATCCGGGTCCACCCGCCCGACCCGCTCACCCGACCGACCCGTCTCCCCCTCTCCCCCACGACCCGCACTTCCCGCCGCCCGCTCCGGCCGGCCACCGCGTCCCCACCCGGCCACGCCACCCCCTCGCCCCCGCGTCCCTCGCCCACGACCACCCCCACGCCCGCCCTTCTCGGCCTCCAGCTCCCCTCTCTCCTCCCTATTTAACCCTCACCGATCTCCCCCTCTCCACCGCCATAGCCACCGCCCCACGCCTCCACGCCGCCGTCGTCTCCACCGCCATAGCCACCGCCCCACGCCTCCACGCCGCAGTCGCCTCCACCGCCAGCAGCTTCCTTTCCCCCGTCCTCCTCCCCTCCTCTTCGTCTCCACCGGCCAGCAGCAGCGGCAGCAGCTCCACCGCCCCAGCCGGCCGCCTCCGCCGCCTCCGACGAGCCCCGGCCGCCGCGTGCCCCCAGTCCCCTCCGCCGCAGCCCGGCCGCCCTCAGCCGCCCCTGCCGCCGGCCAGTACACCCCAAGCCCTAACCCTAACCCTAATTCTCGAGTCCGTGTCCGACACGAATCGGACACGTGTCGGACACGATTTGGCCCTGGTTTTCGGGTCCCCTTCAGGTGCGTGTATCTTTTTATTCGTAGCTCCGTTTTTGATTCCGCAAATTGCGTTGCGAAGCCTGTATGACCCTCTCGGTGTCCGGACAAACCGTTCGGGGCATCGCGTCCTGTGGTGATCGCACACCACGATCCAAAAACAGGAAAAATCAGACCCTGTTTCACCCCGGAACCGAGTACGCCCCGCCAAACGGGACGACTTGGTCGCGCACGGTCTTCACAGATACGTGCGCCTCGTCGATACGGACGTGTGGGATTTTGCGGAAGCTGATTCGGGCGTGCGTGCACACCGGAATCAACGCGTATTCGCGGACATCGCCCCGTATTCGCCTTTTCTGCAATTCGACCTAACTTTGTGTACACACGTCGGATCGAGACAAAACTTGCGCCATCGGACCCGTAGCGATACGCTGGTCCTGTGGGTCAACTTTGGTTCGATTCTGAGAACGTTGACGAAATCGCGTGTCGTGGGCCCCACAGGCCCCGCTCGACGGGCGATTTCGTGATCGGCTCATCGGAATTCAAATCTGAAAGTTCCGTTGGGTTCGTATCAGTGTTCCTGACCTGTTGACACTGAGTTTGGTGAATTTGGAGACCGTTGACCATGACGCATTTTTCGGTGCAAAGCGGGCCCACCGGTGGACCCCGTTTTGGTCCGAAACTGTCGTTTTTGCCCTTGTCTCCAAATTGGACCCAAGGACAGGCGTTTCTAGCTGATTGATATTTTTTGGATCTGATGGTGATATTTGTTTCAGCAACCGGAGTACTGCCTGCAATTCCAGCTGAAGTCAGAGCCGTAAACATAGCCGGAACCACAGGCAAGTGTACCTCGCCGAAACTTGCAGCTTGCTACATATTTTCTGGACTTGGTTATACATCAGTGGGCAAGTAAAGCCTGCCAATTCTTAGACATTTCTGATTATAGTATTTTACTTGATTTTCTGGTAGTTTTTTATGTAACTTGTTTAACTGCTCAACCCAGGACACCTGACACTATTCATGTGACGGAATTGCCTGAGATATACCTGGTGATTCCGTATAGGTTACATATTCATGTCATTACAGTTTACATGCTTAGATTCTAGCCTGACTCATTGCATTAGTTCAAACTTGCGTGACTTGTACCTGATATATTCTGGAACTGTGACGTGAGATTACATGGGGTGGGGAGAGTATTACCATATCAAGGCTGATTATAATGTAAATAATGTTATCTGGAGGTGTCCTAGTCTCTGATACAGAGCTTTGGCACAAGTTCTGGCTCTTCTAGAAAATACTGCTATGGTTTCTTAGACACTGATCCTGTAGTAGTCTCAGCCTGAGTATGACTAAAACTCTCACTTGCATATCACTAGTTGGTTTACATATTTACCCTGCTGTTTATTTTATTGCTGCACTGCATATGTTTTGGCTTATATTTTCTGTACCTTGTTATGTCCCCTGAGGACCTGGAATGGACTATGTCCCCAGGTACAGCTGAAGAAAACTACCCCGAGGTGTACGGTACTGGAGCACTCCTTGGAGCAGAACAAGGAACATGGGACGAGATAGTGGCCGAAGACTTCTCTTGAGCACCGGCTTCAGTTATACAGTATTTCCATTTCCAGCATTTTAAATTTCTGTCTTTTCTTAAATGTAACAGACAATTCTCGGATTTGTTCCCGAGATAGCTTATTTGAGATTTCAGTATTTATTTCCATTGCATAATTTCTGGCTTTTAATCTGTGACTTTCTGTGGATGAGATTAGAAATACCTGAGACTTGTACTTAGTATTGCTAGACTACAGCTTAAGCATGCCCTGATGGATCCATTAAATTGGGTTGTCCATCGGTGCGTGCTGCTGGCCATTGCTCACGTGCTCAGTCCCTCGTCATTTTGGGACTGGGGCGTGACAGGTCCAAAGACATACAATACAGTGGACACAAAGTCCCGAACGTTACGCTGAGCGCATTATTTTTTTCATTTATAAATGGTGGGCCCAAAAATATGCAATGCACGTTATGTCGATCGAGCATTATGTTGAAAATTCAAAAAAAGAAAAAAGAGTAACCACACGGGTGACTCGAGTTCGACTGTAGATTGTAGTTATAAAGTTGAGAGTTACACAACTCCTCACCTTAATATTCAAACCGACTCCCTATTTTTAATGGTTATTTTGTCAATATTTTTGTTTTGGACTACTATTTTAACCATTTTTAACTATTTTCATCAAAATTTTTTTTTTCTAACACTAATATTCTTCTAAAAATGATAGTCCAAAACCAAAAACTTGACCAAAGAGCACTTGACCATCACATGTCCATTTTTATCGATTTTTATCTAAAATACTAATGAAATTTACTTCAGGTACTAATTAAGCCAAAATGCAAAGCTCATGTACTATTTCGGCACCAAAAAAAATTCGATCACCAAAATAGCAAACACTACATTCTTCATGTACCATTGGATCGCGGATTCGGAGCCCCGTTCCCAACCGTCGCGGGGGCCCCACGCGGACCCTCCGATCCGTTGGTGTATGGAAAACGGGACTTCGACATGACTCTGAAAGCGGATCTTTTGATCTGCTCCCTATATATATATATATATATATATATATATATATATATATATATGTAAAATTATATTTATATAGTTCCTATCTTTTAATCGCGGTCATTTTTATCATTTTATGTTTTGGTTGAATTTTTTAATTTTATTTTATGAATAAATTGAATCATGGCTAATTTGTAATTACATATCCTGAAATTTTTATATTACCAAATATTATATCATTAACTATTGAATCGTTAGTAAGTTGCTACATTCTGTTAGTTGATAGTTATATTTGTCGTTATATTTTCAGAAAATTTACTATATCGATAATAAATTTGTATTAATTAAATATACCGATAGAAGTTTAGAAAATTTTAAAATTACGATACATATCGCCAACTGAGTTGGCGAAAATATGAAATAATATTTATAGCAAAAATATACCGGGCCCATATTTTGAGTTTCCACTAGAAATGTTCAGAGTAGCTCAGGAAGAGAACTTGGAATTTGAACTCGACGTCGTCAGAATCGAATACTTTGACGTCGTTGCCAATCCCACTAGCAATCATTTTTTTGATATCTTCTTTTGAAATCAAAGAGGATAAGGGACAACCAAATTTAGCTCAAGCTATGACAATTTAATCCCTTGGACCAGCCTTGGTTCGACCGAATCATCAAACTTCGGTCGCGCGTACCCACGATCACGTCGGTCACGCGTAAGCGCGATCAGAATCCATGCGAGAACCTCTCTTATTAGCAAAAACAACTCACCACAGTTGGAACTGCCACATAGGTTCAATTTGGAAGAAAATGATGATATGTTTATTTCTTTTTGAATGCATTAGGGAAGGCAGTGGGCTGAACCATTCGGAAAGAGAATGCTCGTTTTTAGTCCCACATCGAAAGGTAGAAGAGCAGTGAAGAGAGTTAGTGGTTATATAATGGAGTGGGCTTGCGACTTCAAAAAATACGCAGCTGCGTGGTGGGCACAAAGCGAACTATTCTTTCGCCTTTTACTAAAGAATACCGTGTGTCCGCCATATTTAGCAGCATACGCTTATTTTTAGAGGGTTTTTTTCTTTAGAGAAGAACCCGAAAAATCTTATATGAATATTTTTAAGGAGTGTTTGGGTTTTCGATTTTACCTAAGTATTTAAATTAGTATTTAAAATTTTAAATACTCAGTGACATTTTTTGTTTAAAGATATTATCAATAGAAAGTATTATCAATTATTTTCGATGATATTATTGAGATCAAATATTATGTGAATCTAAAGTCTAAATATCATTATTTTTAAACATAAACGAAATTTTTTTTCTACAGTGGACTATTTTGGGAAAATCGTAAGCATGTAAAATTAGAAAGTTTATTGAAAGTTTGGACGGCACAGTTCTAAAAAACATTGTGGAGTTAAGAATTTTAAAAATTGCTGTTTTGAGTTATAAATTGCAATTGACTTTTGGTATCTATACTCTCTATGGAGTGGCAGTTTTTGTTCCAAACGTGTATTTACTAATTAAAATTATTTATTAAATTAATATGTATAGTTATATAATTGTATATAGAAAAAGAATTTAAATATATAATGTAGAAAAATAATAATTTAAGGGACTATTGTTTACTATTTTTAAGTAAAAATTAAGAGAGAGATTTGCTTTTTTCTCAACTAAGTGAAAAAACGTTATTTTTTTTTTTCATGCATTGCATGGTGGTTCCGCTTTGTTTCTAGAAATTGTGGAGTTTTGAATTTTAAAAAAATGTTGTTTTCATATATAAATTGCAATTGTCTTATGGTATATCTATATACTATCCATAGATTCTGTTTTTTTCCAAACATGTATTTAGTAATTAAAATTATTTATTAAATATAATTAACATAGGTAGTTATATAATTACATACAGGAAAAATAATTAAAGGAACCATTGTTTGCTATTTCCAAGTAAAAATTAAGAGTGATGTTTGTTCTTCTCAATGGTAAAAAATTTAAATAATAATAATTTTTTTTTTCAAATAACATAAAATATGTGTATTGTACGTGCATATATACTAGTTATATATAAAATTATAAGTCAAGTTGTACCCTGATATACTTTAAGAGTAGTATTAATAAATTAGTTTTGTATTAGTTTAGTTTCTACCATTTGCTAATTTAAAATTGCTATAATATACATGACTAAGTACCTTATATCCTATTTTAAGCGACAATTGTTCTAGAGAGATTTGTACAACCTGGTAGTTGTTGTATTAGCAGATCGAGATCATGCACCTTCTATTATTAATGTCTAATTATATTTTTTATTATTAATTTTATCTATTTTTCAAGAGTTAAGTATTATTGACGAGATAGTAAAATTGATAATGGAGAAAACATAATTAGACGTTAGTAATGAGTTGGGTTGGGGGTGGGGTTAAATACAAATAAACTCTAAGGGACTGTTTGGTTCGACGAAGTAGAACGAAATATAAAATTTAGAAATCGACATTTTGTGTACGCATTGTGGATGAAGCAGAGTGTAAAATCGTTCGCTTGGGTATTTTGAAGAATTGAAAGTTATAAGCGAAAAATCATAAAGTTTGATGTTTAACTGATTGTTAAAGTGGGTGAAAATGTGTATCTTTTTTATTAAGACAAATCTTTTTTTTTTGTTAAAGTAGAGATGAGGTGGTCCTAAACCAAATGTACGAAGTGAGAATAAGAATTTTCTACTTCCGCACTCCACTTCAGAGAAAAAGTCCGATGTCAAAACTTCGATTTTATGGCAGACAAAATTTACTTTTTATGTCAAATCACAGTAAATCTTGTATACAAATCCTTAAAAATAGACCAAAACCTAAATTTTGGTTATTGCACTCCAAATTTGCAAACTAAACAACCTCCAACTGGCAATTGACCATGTTTAATTGAGCTTTATAGACTGCTAAATGGGTTTGGCCGACCCATTGGTTACAACCAAACGATGAAAAAAAATACTTTAATAAATGATACAATATGGGTAAACATGTCATGATCCTTACCTTTACGGGATGGAGTGCGAAATGGCAAAAATTTAGATTTTGAATCACTTTATGTGTTTGTTTAGGATTTGCATACAAAATTTATTATAATTTGACATGATATTAAATGTTGCATGTCACTAAATCGATTTTTTTTTTTCGAAGTGAAGTACAAAAGTGAGAAATTTTTATTCCCACTTCGCACGTTTCGTTTGTGGACAACTCCCTCTCCACTTTAACAAGAAAAAGATTTACTATTCATGTAACTTGAACAAAAAGTTATATTTTTTCACTCACTTCAACAACTAACCAAACAAAAAACTTTAAAAAAATTCACTTCTAATCTCTACTTTTCCAAAGCAGCCAAACAAACAAAATTTCATTTTGTTACATTTTATTATATTTTACTGCAATGTGTATTCAAAATATCGATTTTCATATTATCTATTTGGTCTAGCTTTGTCGAACCAAACAGCCCAAGGGTGAAATGCACAACGAGCAAAAAGCCCATTTTTAGCCCAATTTCAGCCATCCAAGTACCAAATAAACCAAATAATCTCGTAGTTGTAGATTGTAGTTTTTTTTAAAATATCCGATGTCACGTCCTAATCTCCCGCAAGCTCGATCGTCCCCGCTGAACGTGAATCACCATGTTGCAGCGCTCCCACAAGACAATCGTTCTCATCGGGACGTGATGTCGTGCGAGCCTGGAGTTGTGCTCGCACAAGACGATGATGTCAAACATCAAAGTTATCATCGAAACGACCAAGTTGCAGCGAAAGTCAAGTATTGTGTACCAAGCACACATCAGAGTATACGGAACGAAGCTCTTGATAGGGTCTAAATGAAAATGCCACGAAGGCGATGCAACACTCTAACTCTTTCTCTTGCCCACAAAGTTACTTACCGTTTCATATATTATGTCCCGTATATCCAAGCAGCGCCATTACACATGTGTACCTAAAATAATGTCCACAAACGTGGGACAATACACAACTGTACTGGTGAGCGGGGTAACCGACTCGTCTAAACCGACACTAAGTAGAATAGTGAATGCAAACAGTTATATGGTGATCTTTCTATTTGAATCCTAGATTCATTTCATGGCAGAGGTATGACATGTTAAGGAAAATTGTAAAGCAGATTAAACATGCAAGCATTCAACTCAAGCAAATATACAAGCAGATATATCCAACTCAAAGTACACTAGCATGCAAACCGTCCTACTCAAACCCAAGCAACGCGTGAACCTATCGAATCACAATTCAAGCCTCAATATCCATCCTCAAACCATGCCACAATCCAAGCCTTACTAATCCAATCATCGATATGCACACTCTTGCCTGAGGCAAGGTGGCCTCCTCCGCCTACACGAAAAGCACAAACAAAAGCAAAGCAAAGCAACTCTTATCTATATGAAGTCACTGGCCAAGCCATAAAGGACTAATCAACTGCAGTTCTATCCGATCCAGCGCTGAGTAGCTAGCCCGCCTGGTCGTATCGAACTACCGGTACCGCGTGTAGTGCCTCAAATCCCGATCCGACCGGGACGAGCACTATGTAATTGGGCTTGTGGCTAGTCCGTCTGAGTCGTAACTTAGATCTCGGCATCTTCTTGCTACGGACAAAATGCGATGATCCTTTCCAACTCATGGAAATGCCTCTATTGAAACGAGTCCAATAGTTTTCGTGTTTTGGTTGCTTGGTTTTCTTGATTTGCCGCTTGAGGTTTTGGATTTGTTGTTGCTTTCGATTTGCTTGGTTTTCGCTGCTGGTTTTATCGTTTTGAGCTTGAGGTTTTGGGGAGTTCGGCAAGGAAGGATAGGCAAGATTTCTAACTCGGTGCTTGTGCTATTTCAGGTCCGCGTAACTGACGTTTGATCGTCGCTAGCGGGATTTCTAGTTTCAGTCTCTTTCCCTTAACCAGTGAGTGGTTTGGTTCCTTCTTTCCTACTTCTTCATGCCAACAACTCTAAGTTTCAATCGTTCACTCGATGATGCCCGGTTGGACACCTAGGAAATCCTTAGCCACAGGCATGCCAGCCACTAAGAAAGGAACATGGGATTTGTAGACTAATTTTATCATATGCTTGCACACCTTATAATTTTAGCTTGTTTATAAGGAAGAGTTGGTTGTTGGTGGCGGCCTGGTGCCTCGGATAGAGTTTGGACTTATGGGATAACTGAATCGGAACACCGCTTGAGAAAATATGAACTGTTGCATGAGATATATATGTTGCTGCTTTACTTCTTCTGTTTATTTCGATGCATTGCATGTAATATGAATTATTCATGCATTTGCATGGTCTGGGACAACTTGTGCACAGGGTTTGGCATTTCCTCGAAACGGCTTTCCGGGGCACTGGAACCGTATCGATCCGGAGGAAAATATTTGATTTGTGCTCGTCACGATGCATAGCGGGACCTCCAGCAGGGCTTGCTACCCGGGCTGATAGGGCGCGCCGCTAATGCTTGAAATATGTCCCTAAGGTGTCGATCACACCAATGACCGCATAGAATAGAACGCATGCTAACTTATTATCTTGTGCAGATGGTAAGTATACTTGTGTTTCATTTCAGGGAAGGCGTGCATCGATTGAGTAAGCAATCGGTGTACTGGTTGGATTCAATGCTATTTTCATTCCTATCAAAACATGCAACTGATATGAATTGATTTCACTTGCTTCCTTATAGAAGCTATCTTAAAGCATGCTCGCCCCTAACAAGCTAGTGTCGATTTAGTCGAGTGTGATTCATCCCGCTCACCAGTACAAGTTGAGTACTGACCCACGTTGTGGGCAACTATTTCAGGCACTCAGACGGTGCAACGCTAGAGCATAGCGAGGAGGCGTTAGGAGCACCTCTATTTTGAAGTATAGCTGGAGTCAGTTCATTTTGGAGGCATGGACTTCAATCTATACAAGGGCGTAATGTGCAAACGACGTGGACTATCTGACAGAGCGCGCCCTACATTTTGAGTTATCGTTTGTAATGCAATTCAATAGCCGAGAAGGCGCATCAATGTAAACTCTATGTAAATTACTCTGAATTATCAATGAAAAAGCATGTTTCTTTCGCATCTGTGTTCAAATCTCTGTGAATGTGTTTTATCAATTGTGTTTCAAAATGGGTTCCTAAAACTGCAAGTTCTTGCTTTGTGCGAGCGCAACCCCAGGCTCGCACGGCATCACGCCCCTAGCGAGGACGAATCGGTTCCGTAAAGGATCCGGCGAGGACGAATGACCCTTTCGGGATCGGGGCGTAACACCGCGCCCAGGGCACGTTACCATTGTCTCCTCCATGGCCAAAAGGTCCCGGTGTCCCAGAGCATATCACGTTCGAAGAAACCAAACCCTGCGCGCAACAGATTTTTCGTGACCAATGCAAACACCAAGTAGGTATGACGAGAGAATCGAGCCTTCTCGCCCCACCAAAACGATACTCGCCTCAATCCGTCCAATTATCCATAACCATTCTCCAACTTATCCCAAGGCACCATCTCAAGTTATCCCCATAGGTACTATGCCTCTTCTCGACACAGTGTTCCAATTGGTGCAACATCCCTCGCCCAGAAAGCTCCGCGGCACAATACCCCAACAGTGGCACAATGCCCTCACCGATGCAGTTGTTCGGTTTTGAACCATAACTGCACGATTTGCTTGACAAAGCGCCCAACTTGATACTCGTGCACGGATGCACGCTCGTTCGTCCGCCCGAAGTGTCTCGATGTTCCAACCAAGATGATCCACTCAAGCCCCAACTGCTCAAACGTAAAACCAACTCAAGCCACAAATCATATCTAACCAAACGACGCACACTCTATGAACGCCACAGTGCGGTGATTTTTATGTTCCAGTATAAGTGTTCAAGCCATTACGTGTGTTCTATATTATTAGGCATGAAGGAGTAGAGGAGAAGGGACAACGCCCACTCACCAAGTATGATTCCGCTAGCACTCTGCCTTGCCGATACGGCCAATCCCTTGAACCCGTGGTCCGATGTAAAGCACGATCTACTCAATTGGTATGACCGTGCAAGCATGCCGTGCTCTCGAAATCATCCGACCGATCGGATCAAGGAAGACGACATTGTAATCACCCTAAAATTTTCAAAATTTGTTAAAAATAATTTTCGACATTTTTCTGCAATTTTCAAGAATTAAAATAGGTATTTTTGTGATTAAATGATTTTTAATTGCTAATAACTAATTTTAAAAATGATGAAAATAAGATTTTATGGTGTAAAATAAAAAACTGGACTTAGGGTAATTTTCTGGGATTTTATTGGGCCCCGGACCTATTTTATATCACCTAAAAACTATTATTTATTATTATTTATTTATTTATTTATTTAATTAATTATTTTTAACCTAACCCAAGCCCACTGGACCCAGCCCAACCGGGTGTCACGCCCCAGTCCCAAATACGTAGGACTAGGAACACGTAAGCATGCCAGCCGCATGGATATGTCAACTCCAATATATGGAAACCAAATCCATACGTACGCTGTAATATGAATACAAAATCCACAAGTGGTATAAACATATGTCACAAGTCACAGGGTAAAATCTAAATCTCATCCACCAAAATCATATAGAAATAAATAACCAGTATCTATGAAACTAGATCTCAATAAGAAGTATCTAAGGATGATAGTTGGATGGAAACAAATCCACTACCAACTCGAATATAAGAGCAAATACAATATGAGTACAACACCACAACACAATATAAGAATACCAGCTATCCATCACAGCTCGAAGAGAAGACATCCTCGGATCACATGTAACCATCCAAATCTGCGCTCCTGCAAATACTCAAGAAAAGATACATCTGGCAGCGGACCAGGTCCTCAGAGGGACATAACAAGATACTTAAACACATGCCAATAAAGTACTGAAATAAATATCCAAAGGGGTCGCCTAGCCGTCTAAAGTGAATGCAGTTAAGAACAACTTTCTCCACAAGTGAGCTATCTGGCTGAAAACTGGGATTTGGCATGGTTCTCTTTTGAAGATCCAGGGGCCCAAAGGTACGTCGTCTTTTGAACGGCGGAGGCCCGCCAATGTACATAATATATATATGGGTCATCACCGCCCGTATCTCCAGTGGAGAATCCGGGTGCACAGGAAAAAGTGTAAAGGAGCTCAAATGCGGTACTTGTTGTTCTCCCCACCCCATGCTCTAAGCATGTCACATCCATGACACAATAACACCTCTAATAACTGCCAAGTCTACTAGCATGCAAAGTTTCTAACAGCAGCTATTCCTAATGCACGGCCCATACGTACAGGAGGCCAGACCTGTCATGCAGTCCGTGATCTATATGAGACTCACACTCGTGTAACCACTGTGTCACGGCCAATGAACCTAATGGTGCTACATGATAATGGGATAGTCTCATGAACAAGGTCAATGTAATACATAAATAAAAACATATCGCGACGTCACCGTCGCGCGCATTTTATATAACAGTTAAAATATATGAACTAAAGACAGAAAATAAAGATGCATGCAACATATGGAATATAAATAACAGTACAATGGCAAGGTATACTTGCCTGGCAAGGAAGCTGCAATGTACCAATAACCTGCTCCAAAAATCGCGCAGAACAATCCAATATCCTATGTACACATAAATATAATATAATAGAATCATTAGTCATTACACTAGCACATACTCAACCACATTTACACTGGAATCAGGGGGTATACTAGGGGTAACACTAGTCATATAACACGGTCAATTATGCATTGAATTACGCGGGTGTCGCGTCTTCAAGTACTGTACGAAATCAGTCAGTCAACTGACAGGTGTCTATGCCAGTACGTTAGTGTACGCAAGGCAGACAAATTCACAAGTTCTTAGGGTCAACATGGTCAAGGTAAGTATGGGATAGTCCACGATATCCTAGGGTCATACAGTCTGAATATTTAGTCATAATTATCAATTAGCATTTACTTACATATATATTCATATAACTATATAATAATATAACCATTAATTTATTTTAATTTATTTAATCCTGGAATAATTACTCTAAAATCCTATTTTAATCTTATTATTCTGATTTTTATGTTAATTCCTAAATTTTGTCCAAAGAAACTGAATTTTATCAACTCGAGACTCATGGCACGCAAATCGAGGCGATCTGTTGACCAAAAAGTCAACCGATACAAACTCGACTTTCATGCATGATTTCCTGTAGATTTTAGCATAAAAAACATACTGGAATTTATGGCTCGTCTGAATTCAAATTCGTTTGGGAATTATGGCACATACACATTTTGTATTGTGCACCGATGGTTAAATTCTAACCTAGAAGTTCTACAGAATTAACAGTATGAAAATACTTTGAATTAAATTCTGGGAAAAATATA
The DNA here is from genome assembly GCA_036927795.1 of Iris macrosiphon. Lineage (NCBI taxonomy): Eukaryota > Viridiplantae > Streptophyta > Magnoliopsida > Asparagales > Iridaceae > Iris > Iris macrosiphon. Next base: position 170,762,849 of record JAYESA010000012.1, on the reverse strand, counting down.
TGTTGATTATCTCGACATTAGCTTTCCGAAACTTTAAACGGTTCATGATTCTGATTCCTGGTTCTCCCGAAATCGCAAAAATATTAAAACACATCTATTTTCGGACATGCTGTGCTCTACGAATTTTCCAGAATTTAATACTAATAATTTAAAAAAACAATTTATATTATCAGAAAGCTAACCTCATTATCATTCTAACAATTTATATTATTAGAAAATGAGGCTGAATTTATGACAAATTTGACTATTTTTTGGTCGAAAAAGAGAGGAATTTGGGAAAGAAAAATATGAAGGATGAGGTATTTATAATGGTGGACGCTACTTAATTAAATACGGATAGGATTGGCTAATTTGGATAGGATTATGATGAATTTAAATAAGGATAGGATATGCATGAAGTTGATTTCCTAGTAGGTTCAGGATTTGAATTAATTTAAAATAGAGTTTGAATTTATCTCAATAATTTATAATCTTAAATATAATTAAAGATAATACAAATAATTTATAAAATCTTATTAATATCTATTAACACTAAATTAGTATCTATCTAATATTAAGACTATATATATCCAAATAAATCCTAAATAATTTTAAAATCTAAATAAATTTCTTAAAATTCTAAATAAATTACAAAAAAAATATAATTAAATATTTTAAACTAAAATAAATATTTGGTAGGAACGACATGCAAGTATGGTCGTATAGTAAATCATAGAAGTCCTAGAAATTTATGTTTTCTAAGTTTTAATTACCAAAAATTCTAGAAAAATCTTCAAAAATCTAAAATAACCTAAAATAATTCTAAATGAATATTTATATAAGTAAATATATCAAGAAATTTATTTTCTAATTAACTAAGAGCATATTCTAAATAAATTCAACATATATAATAAATATAATAATATAAAATATACACAAAATACCTATTTTGGGTGAGGGAGTTTACACCGGGCCCAACCCAAACCAAACTGAGCCCGGCCCATCCCTTGGCCTAGCGGGTCGGGCGGGTCGGCCAAACCCGAACCCGCCGCCCGACCCGCGAACCCGTTTCCCCATCTCCCCCATGCGCAGACCCCCCCCCCCCCCCGCGATTTCCGGCCGCGTTCTCCGGCCACGTCGCCGGAGAACCGCCCCCTCTACCCCACGACCTCCCCTCGGCCCCGCCTTCTCCACCACGTCCCCGGCCAGCCCCCTCCTCGACCACCCTATAAATTCTCTCTCCCCGTTCTCCTCCTCCCTCATCCCCTAACCGTGCCCTAGCCCTAGCCCTAGCTCCGGCCACCCACTCCGGTCGACCGCCCTCCTCAGAGCCGGGCCGACCTCCTCCCGCCGCTGCCCCGCCACCGACGACCACCACCTCCCCCTTCTTCCTCCTCCCTCTTCTCCACAGCAGCCCGAGCCCCGACTCCAGCCGCTCGCCTCCGCCTCCGGCGACCCGCTGCCGGCACCGCCCGTGCCCCGAGCCCCCGGCGACGCCACCCGCAGCCACCCAGCCTCCCTCTGGCCATCGCAGTTCCAGCGAAGCCCAGAAACCCTAGCTTGGACACGGACACAGTCAGGACAGTTCGTGTCGAGACACGCGAACACGAGAAAACTTGATTTCCTGGAGCCCTGTTCAGGTACTCGTATCTTTCTCCTCGCTACCCCGTTTTTAATTCTGTCTGTTGCATCGCGAACCCTGCGTGACCCTCTCGGTGTCCATACAAACCGCTCGGGGCATCGCGTCCTGTGGCGATCGCGAACCGCGATCCAAAAACAGGAAAACTAATACCCTGTTTCACCCCGGAACTGAGTATGCCCCGCCAAACGGGACGACTTGGTCGCGTGCGGTCTTCAAAAATACGTGCGCATCGTCGATACGGACATGTGGGATTTCGCAGAAGTCGATTCGGGTGTGCGTGCACACCGGAATCAACGCGTATCCGCGGACACCGTCCCGTATCCGCCTTTTCTGGAACGCTTTATAACTTTGTGCACACACGTCGGATCGAGACGAAACTTGCACCATCGGACTCGTAGCGATACGCTGGTCCTGTGACCCAAGTTTGGTTCGATTATGAGAACGTTGACGAAATCGCGTGTCGTGGGCCCCACAGGCCCCACTCGACGGGCGATTTTGTGATCGGCTCATCGGAATTCAAATCTGGAAATTCTGTTGAGTTCGTATCAGCGTTCCTGACTTGTTGACACTAAGTTAGACAAATTTGGAGACCTTTGACCCTGACACATTTTTCGGTGCAAAGCGGGCCCACATGCGGACCCCGTTTTGACCCAAAATGGTCATTTTTGCCCCTGTGTCCAAATTGGACTCAAGGACAGGCGTTTCTAGCTGATTGATATCTTCTGAGCATGATGGTAATGTTTGTTTCAGCTTCTGGAGACGTTTCTGAAAATTTCTCGAGTAACAGAACAGTAGTTGGAATTCAAACCTCAGACAAGTGTACCTCGCCAAAACTTGCAGTCTTTGCTAAATATTTCTTGGCTTAGTTATACATCAGAGGGCAAGTATACCTTGCCAACTTGACAGTCTTATTTCATATTTCCTTGTTTTATTTATAACTGTTGTACATGCTTAACCTAGGACCGTGAGACGTACTTAGCGTCCGATTATCAGTCGGGTGCCAACCCCGTACGCGGTGTTGGGTACGTCACCTAGAGATGGACATTTCGGACCCTATGTATTCTCGTACTTGTCTTATCAAGTACATCATAACCCAGGACACTTGACACTATTCATGAGACAGGATCTTCCCGAGATATTCGTGGTGATTCTGTATAGGATACATGACTTGACAGAGATATTTTATTTATAGACAATATGACTTGTTGCATTAGCTATAATCCCGCTGACATGGACATGAGACGTTATGGTCATGATATGCGTGATTACATTGGGTGGGGAGAGACACACAGGCTACAGGCTGTTCCATATATATATATCCACTACTATTGTGAGGTTGTAGACTCTCCAGCAGAGCTAGACCCTTTACCTGTTATTACTGCTACCGGCTCCCCGACACAGAGCTTGTAGCGGTCTAAGCCTGAGTTCTAGTGCTGCTCTCATATTGCATATCACTTAGCTGGTTACATAGTTTACCCAATTATTTACTTATTGCTGCACTGCTTATTTATTTGGCTTGTATTTTCTGTACCTTGCTATGTCCCCTGAGGACCTGGAATGGATTAAGTCCCCAGGTTTAGCTGAGGAGCAGTACCCCGAGATATACGGGACAGGAGCTGAAGCTATTACTGGACTTGATACTGGAGCAGAACCAATCCCTGAGCACGAGGTGACTGCTGAAGACTTTTCCTGAGTACCTGATTTCGTACTCAGTATTTACTTAGGGACCGAACAGGCCTGCAATAAGATAGGATAAGTTATAGGATCTCATCCATTGATTGAATCATTTTTGGACTCTATGTCGAATTCAATTTAATTGCTTGAATTACATCCTGTTTGATTCCTCTGTGCGTTCTCATTGTTTTTTTTTGATGCAGAGTAATGGATCCAAGAAGTGGTGATGAGAATCCCTTGGGTACACCGCCCGAAGCTGTGGTTACCTGTGAAACTGGGGTGACGCCAGATACCAGAGGACAATCCTCTCAGAGCAACCAATCTGGCCAGCCAAGTTCCAGGTTCAGGCGTGATGACATCCCGCCTACACCCCAGTTCCCTCCTACGATGCCTGTCTTTCCCCCAGGGCAGGCAATGGACGGACAACAAATGTTCCAGATGTTCTACGCCATGATACAGGCACAACAACAGATCCAACAGGAGGCCCAACGTCATGAGGCCGAGAACCTAAGGAACAGCCTAGTCGCAGCATTGGAACATGCAAATCCACCAACTAGGCGACCAGCGACGGGATCTATCACAGATTTTCGTCAACTCAAACCTCCTACCTTCTCGGGCAAGGAAGGACCAACGGAAGTTCATGAATGACTCACGAACACGCAGCATCAGTTGGAGGCCGCTGAACTTTCAAGGGACAAGTGGATGACTGCCGTCAGGATGCAACTGACGGACAACGCGCACCATTGGTGGCTATCCGAAGAAAGGAGGCTCGGACATGATCAAGTCACCTGGGAGGAGTTCTCCAGACTCTTCCAGGAAATGTACATCCCTGCTGTTGCTCGGTCAGAACTCCGAGACAAATTCAACCGCCTGATCCAGGGTAATATGTCGGTGGAGGAATACAACGCCGAATTCATTCGCCTGAGCCACTTCGCCCCTTCTCTAATTCCTACCGAAGAAGAGAAGGCGGAGAAGTTCTTTGATGGACTCAGGTTCGAGCTCCAGAGGTTAATCGGATCTGTCGCGCCCACATCATACACCGACGTCCTTGCTGCAGCACGTCGTATGGAGCGCGTTACTCGGAGGGAGTCAAGTCTGAAACGTCCATTCTCCTCAGCACCATCCAAGACATCACAGGGGGATTCTACCAAACGACCCCAGAAGAACCTGCCTCAGAAAGCAGCATCAAAGAACCTACCTACTTGTCATTACTGCGACAAAGTAGGTCACATTGAAAGGGAATGTAGACGCAAGCTGGGACTTTGCCTGGTTTGTGGATCCAACCAGCACTTCTCAAAGGACTGCTCGGAGCGTCGAGAGATAGCTCCAAATCGACCAGCTCTACCTGCACCAAGGCCAGCTCTTCCAGTTGTGGGAGCAACACAGACAGGAGCTGGAGGAGCCAGGCCACCCCTACCACCTCAGAAAGAATTATTTTAGCAGGCTCGTCAGCAGAGAGGTCCAGCTCAAGAACGAGGACAGGCATATGCACTAGCAGTCACGGAGGAAGCTACTGCAGGCGAGGTTATAGCAGGTACCATATTAGTAGCTTCATTACCTGCTGTAGCTTTATTTGATTCTGGAGCCTCGCATTCATTCATAGCTGCTAGCTTCATAGCCACCCATAGAGTAGCTACCTCACCTCTCTCCAAGATGAAGAGAATTCTTACGGAAGGTGGTATTATCCCAGTTAGTGATATCTGTAGATCATGCTCGATAGTAGTTTGTGGCAGAGAGATGCGAGCCCAATTTCTGATCTTTTCTATGCCTGATTATGATGTAGTACTTGGTATGGACTGGTTAAGTCAGTACCATGCGACTCTTGACTGCCGGCTTGGAAAGGTTATATTTAGGCCCCCTAGCCATCCAGAGTTTGAATTCCTTCGGGGAGCTGTTGAACAAGGTGTCCAGCCAACTCTTAGGGTATTATCTGTAGAAGAGGAGTCAGGTTACCCAAGTGTCATAGCAGAGTTTGTGGATGTATTTTTCGACGATCTTCCAGGTTTACCACCTGATCGGGAGATAGAGTTCACAATAGACCTAACTCCAGGAGCCGAACCTATCACTTCATCGGTCTATCGGCTAGCACCTAAGGAGTTAGTGGAGTTGAAAGAGCAAGTTGACGATCTTCTGGAGAAAGGATTTATCCGGCCCAGTATTTCACCTTGGGGAGCACCTATACTTTTTGTACCAAAGAAGGATGGAACTGTACGCTTGTGCATTGATTATCGAGCCCTAAATGCTGTAACTATTAAGAACTGGTATCCCTTACTACGCATTGATGACTTATTTGACCAAACCAAACAGAGCCCGGCCCATCCCTTGGCCTAGCGGGTCGGGCGGGTCGGCCAGACCCGAACCCGCCGCCCGACCCGCGAACCCGTTTCCCCATCTCCCCCACGCGCAGACCCCCCCCCCCCGCGATTTCCGGCCGCGTTCTCCGGCCACGTCGCCGGAGAACCGCCCCCTCTACCCCACGACCTCCCCTCGGCCCTGCCTTCTCCGCCACGTCCCCGGCCAGCCCCCTCCTCGACCACCCTATAAATTCCCTCTCCCCGTTCTCCTCCTCCCTCATCCCCTAACCGTGCCCTAGCCCTAGCCCTAGCTCCGGCCACCCACTCCGGTCGACCGCCCTCCTCAGAGCCGCGCCGACCTCCTTCCGCCGCTGCCCCACCACCGACGACCACCACCTCCCCCTTCTTCCTCCTCCCTCTTCTCCACAGCAGCCCGAGCCCCGACTCCAGCCGCTCGCCTCCGCCTCCGGCGACCCGCTGCCGGCACCGCCCGCGCCCCGAGCCCCCGGCGACGCCACCCGCAGCCACCCAGCCTCCCTCCGGCCACCGCAGTTCCAGCGAGGCCCATAAACCCTAGCTTGGACACGGACACAGTCAGGACAGTTCGTGTCGAGACACGCGGACACGAGAAAACTTGATTTCCTGGAGACCTGTTCAGGTACTCGTATCTTTCTTCTCGCTGTCCCGTTTTCAATTTCGTCTGTTGCATCGAGAACCCTGCGTGACCATCTCGGTGCCCGTGCAAACCGCTCGGGGCATCGCGTCCTGTGGCGATCGCGAACCGCGATCCAAAAACAGGAAAACTAACACCCTGTTTCACCCCGGAACTAAGTACGCCCCGCCAAACGGGATGACTTGGTCGCGTGCGGTCTTCACAGATACGTGCGCGTCGTCGATACGGACGTGTGGGATTTCACGGAAGTCGATTCGGGTGTGCGTGCACACCGGAATCAACGCGTATCCGCGGACACCGTCCCGTATCCGCCCTTTCTGGAACGCGTCATAACTTTGTGCACACACGTCGGATCGAGACGAAACTTGTGCCATCGGACTCGTAGCGATACGCTGGTCCTGTGACCCAAGTTTGGTTCGATTCTGAGAACGTTGACGAAATTGCGTGTCATGGGCCCCACAGGCCCCACTCGACGGGCGATTTTGTGATCGGCTCATCGGAATCCAAATCTGGAAGTTCCGTTGAGTTCGTATCAGCGTTCCTGACTTGTTGACACTAAGTTGGATAAATTTGGAGACCTTTAACCCTGACACATTTTTCGGTGCAAAGCGGGCCCACATGCGGACCCCATTTTGACCCGAAATGGTCATTTTTGCCCCTGTGTCTAAATTGGACTCAAGGACAGGCGTTTCTAGCTGATTGATATCTTTTGAGCATGATGATAATGTTTGTTTCAACTTCCGGAGACGTTTCTGGAAATTTCCCGAGTAACAAAACAGTAGTTGGAATTCAAACCTCCGGCAAGTGTACCTCGCCAAAACTTGCAGTCTTTGCTAAATATTCCTTGGCTTAGTTATACATCAGAGGACAAGTATACCTTGCCAACTTGACAGTCTTGTTGCATATTTCCTTGTTTTATTTATAACTGTTGTACATGCTTAACCTAGGACCGTGAGACGTACTTAGCGTCCGATTATCAGTCGGGTGCCAACCCCGTACGCGGTGTTGGGTACGTCACCTAGAGATGGACATTTCGGACCCTATGTATTCTCGTACTTGTATTATCAAGTACATCATAACCCAGGACACTTGACACTATTCATGAGACAGGATCTTCCCGAGATATTCGTGGTGATTCTGTATAGGATACATGACTTGACAGAGATATTTTATTTATAGACAATATGACTTGTTGCATTAGCTATAATCCCGCTGACATGGACATGAGACGTTATGGTCATGATATGCGTGATTACATTGGGTGGGGAGAGACACACAGGCTACAGGCTGTTCCATATATATATATCCACTACTATTGTGAGGTTGTAGACTCTCCAGCAGAGCTAGACCCTTTACCTGTTATTACTGCTACCCGGCTCCCCGACACAGAGCTTGTAGCGGTCTAAGCCTGAGTTCTAGTGCTGCTCTCATATTGCATATCACTTAGCTGGTTACATAGTTTACCCAATTATTTACTTATTGCTGCACTGCTTATTTATTTGGCTTGTATTTTCTGTACCTTGCTATGTCCCCTGAGGACCTGGAATGGATTAAGTCCCCAGGTTTAGCTGAGGAGCAGTACCCCGAGATATACGGGACAGGAGCTGAAGCTATTACTGGACTTGATACTGGAGCAGAACCAATCCCTGAGCACGAGGTGACTGCTGAAGACTGTTCCTGAGTACCTGATTTCGTACTCAGTATTTACTTTATATTTGACTCTTTTGTTCCTGGCTTATTGAGCCAGTGTATTCAGACTTATGTCGGATTGTTTCTCCGACTTACTTGTTGAGACTTGTTGCTACTTATTTTCATTTCATTATGCAGTTGATTATATTTATCTTTTATGGATGAGATTAGTTGTGGCTTGTTGTAGTAGACCTTATTTTACAGCTTAAGTGCGCCCTGATGGTTCCATTAAATTGGGTTGTCCATCGGTGCGTACTGCTGGCCATTGCCACGTGTCCAGTCCCTCGGTATTTTGGGACTGGGGCGTGACAGACATTATCGCTCCAATCCTGCTATCCCAGTACTGCTCTGAACGAACACTTGATTCCATTGAACTCCGCTTGCGATCTGCACATGAAACCAACTCAAATCAATACTTGCTACCAAATCCCACAAATCAAAATGTAACCAGATATTTTCTCATTCAATCCGACTCAGCGTAATGCACCGTGCGGTTACGGGACATTACACCCGACGTAGTGCTCGGGACTTTGTGCATGCTGTGGTGCATATCTTCTTTTTGGACCCACTGTCCCCCCAACTTCCACCATTTATTAATAGAAGGAATAATATGTCCTCGTGTATCGATCCACTAATCTTTCACCATCCAGCCATGGTCATATGTCTCTCACTAGTAAGCACATGGGTCTTCGAACTCGAGTGGCTCTTGTGGTTACCGAGGAGAGGTACAAGATCCTGGCTGAGCACATGAGTCACCGAACTCGAGTGGTTCTTGTGGTTACCGAGGAGAGGTATAAGATCCTGGCTGGGTGGCAGAAGATCATTGGATCGAGCCACAGGGGTGTATTATTTCTTCCATTTATAATTTGTGGAAGTTGAAGGGCAGTGGGTCAAAAGGGATGCAATGCAGTAGGCACAAAGTCCCGAGCGTTATGCCGGACGTATTATTTATTCTATTTATAAATGGTGGACCTAAAAATATGCAATGCAGTAGACGCAAAGTCCCTAACGTTATGCCGGACCTAAAAATATGAATGGTCGTTTTTAGTCCCACATCGAAAGGGAGAAGATCAGTGAAGAGAGTGAGTGGTTATATAATGGAATGGGCTTGGTAATTGAAAAAATACGCAGCTGCGTGGTGAGCACAAAGCGAACTATTCTTTCGCCTTTTACTAAAGAATACCGTGTGTCCGCCACATGAAACAGTATACGCTTATTTTCGGAGGGTTTTTTTTTCCTTAGAAAAGAATCCCAAAAATTCAAATATAATTTTTTCTAAGGAATATTTAGACTTTTGATTTTACATAAGTTATAAAATTAGTATTTAAATTATTGTTAAAATTATTTAAATCATAAGGTGATATTTCTGGTTTAAAAAGTAGTAATAAAAAGTATTATTAATTATTTTTGGAGATAGCACAGTTCACCTAAATATTATGTGAATCTAAAGTCTAAATATCATTATTTTTAAACACAAACGATTTTTTTTTCTACAGTGGACTATATTTTGGGAAAATCAAAAGAGCATGTCAAATTCGGTGAAGTTTATGGAACGTTAGACGGCACAGTTCTAAAAAACATTGTGGGGTTTTGAAATTTAAAAATTGCTGTTATGAGATATAAATTGCAATTGACTTTTGGTATCTATACTATTTATTAAATTTAATTAACATGTGTTGTTATATAATTACATATAGAAAAAATGTAAATGTAGTATTTTAGAATTCTTTTTTTTTAAGGAACTATTGTTTGCTATTTTCAGGTAAAAATTAAGAGAATGATGTTGGCTTTTTTCTCAACTAAGTAAAAAAGAATGTTAAATATTATTATTGTTTGTTTTTTTTCAAATAAGAGTATAAAATAAGTAGTGTATAGTTGTTCGGGCTATGTTTATAGAAATGTTTCTAGAAATTGTGGAGCTTTAAATTTTAAAAAAATGTTGTTTTCATATATAAATTGCAATTGTCTTATGGTATATTTATATACTATCCATAGGCTGCCAGTTTTTGTTCCAAACATGTATTTACTAATTTAAATTATTTATTAAATTTAATTAACATGGATAGTTATATAATTATATATAGAAAAAAAATTAAATGACCTACTGTTTGCTATTTTTAAGCAAAAATTAAGAGTGATGTTTGTTCTTTTCAAGTAGTAAAAAATTTAAATAACTATTTTTGTTTTCCAAACAGTATAAAAATAGGTTTATTTTATGTGCATATATATACTAGTTGTATATAAAATTATAAGTCAAAGTTGCACTCAGATACTGTAAGAGTAATATTAATAAATTAGTTTTGTATTAGTTTAGTTTCTTCCATTTGCTAATTTAAAATTGCTATAATATACTGTTAGAAATTTTGTTTTTTTTTTTTTAAAAATCAGAATAAAAATAAAAATAAAAATAAAATAAAACTGATTTACATATAATATACCAAGACGGGCGGCGGCGACGGCGGCACGCGCGTGTGGCCCAAGGGTTCCCCACACAACAACTTAATAGAGCAAGGGAGAGAAACTAATATATGTACATAGGAAGGCTTTGTCCCATCCGATGTGGGACTAAAGAAAGGGAGAGGAATTGAACTTTTGCAAGAAACAAACAAAACCAAAACCAACATATACATGACTAAGTACCTTATATCCTATTTTAAGCGACAATTGTTCTAGAGAGATTTGTACAACCTGGTAGTTGTATTAGCAGATTGAGATTATGCACCTTCTATTATTAATGTCTAATTATATTTTTTCTTATTATTAATTTTATCTATTTCTCAAAGTATTATTGACGAGATAGTAAAATTGATAATGGAGATAACATAATTAGACATTAGTAATGAGTTGGGTTGGGTGTGGAGGTGGGGTGGGATTAAATACAAATAAACTTTTAAGTAATTATAGTTACCTATTTAATTACTTATGATAATTTGTATAAAATGTAGGAAAATGAATAAATCGTATAGTGTTTACTTGGCACAATCTAAAGAGTGCGTGCCACTTGGCACAACAATAAAACCAGTGTTAACTGTTTTAGTACAGTATAATATATTTGAAGGATCCGATAATTCGTTGTTGAAATTTGTATTTTAAGTATAAATTGATTAATATTACTTAAGGTAAAAAAAAATATATTTGATCAATAGAAATAGCATGTAATCTCAATTGTATATAAATTATTGAAATATGTTGATATTTATTCATGTAGAGCTAAATTCAAAAAGAGCTAATGTTACATAATCAGTTGAAACAAACAACTCTTCTTACATTGCTACTAAGTTGACATATAAGAATTAGGGCTACCATTTTCATAAATCCGAACCTGAATTGTACTATTAGCAGGTAAAAACCGGTTCTCAAAATGATTAAAGTTCAAGGTGAAGTAGTTCCGTCATATATATATATATATATATATATATATATATATATATATTGTCTTTATCTATATTTGATTTTTACTATATTTGTTGGTTATCTCAAGTGGGTTAACAACGCTTTCGTGTGTCAAACAAATGATATCAAAGCATGATATTGACGCTTCTGATTCCAACATATATTTCATCACAAGGGTGCCAATCTGGTCAAAGCAGGTGGTGTCAAGTTTGGGTCTTAACTCAATTAGGACTAAACTTGAACCCAAATGGAAACAATTTATATTTGACATCTCTATTATTATAAAACGACTTAAAAACGACTAAAACAATGAGCCGTCTAAATCGTATGTATATTTTTAATTAATTAAAAAAATACGGAAGCAAATAATTCAAAAATTAACGTTTAATCGTAATTAAAAATTAGTCTAAATGAACCGTTATAACTAAAAATTTAAAAATATCCTGACTAATAGCTCAATTGTTTGATATTATATTATAACAAATTCTCAATAAAATATAAAAATTTTATAATAAATTCTAATTAAAATATAAATATTTATAAAACAAATACTTACTTCAAATATATTAAAATATTTGAACTAATTTAAACAAAAAGACTAAACTATCCCTATATTTCCAATCCACACACACCTCCACCCCCCCCCCCCCCCCTCCCCTCCCCCCCCTTCCCTTCTCAGACAGCACCCCTCCCTCTCTGGCCGTTCTACCCCTCCGCGGTCGCAACCCCCCCCCCCTCCCATACCAACCCCCACACCCCCCTGCGCTTGCGTCATCACCTTGTCACTGCGTCCGCCCGCGAGCCAGTGCCCGCCGCTATTGCTGCTGCTCGCTGCTACTACTGTCCCTCTCCCCTTTCGGTCAGCGGCGCCAGAGAAGGGGGTGCCGGAGAAAGAGAGAAAGAGAGAGAGAGAGAGAGATCGACATAGGGATTTGCATGGGACGTAGATCTCTTTCTTTCTTTCATAACCTCTTTCTGTGATTTTTCTCGTTGTCGGGGGTAATTTGGTCCACTTTTTTTTGAGGGTCCACTTTTTTTTAGGGTATCAAGTTGGTAGCTATGAAAGTTTAGGGTATCAAGTTACAATTTAGTCATTTAATGAACAATTTTAATTAATATATTTATGTAAGAACATATTTGGTAGACAAAATTCATGGTGAAACAAACTTTTATATATATATATATATATATATATATATATATATATATATATACTTGGGAAGTGCAAACATCATACCGTTTAATTTCTTTATATATAATTATCTAATTATTTATGTAATGAACAATTTTAACTACTAAATATTAGTAACATTTTTTTTGAAAAAAAAAATTTACTGTGTAACCTCAACTTTTTTCTATTATATATTAGTATAGATAACAACCTTTAATAAAATAAATAAGTTGGTCCAACGCTAAGGGACTGTTTGGTTCGACGAAGTGGAACAAAATAAAATTTTTAGAAATTGTACGCATTGTGGATGAAGCAGCGTAAAATCGTTCGTTTGGGTATTTTGAAGAATTGAAAGTTATAAGTGAAAAATCATAAAATTTGATGTTTAGCTGATTGTTAAAGTGGGTGAAAATGTGTAACTTTTTGATTAAGTGATGAATAACAAATCTTTTTTTCTTAAAATAGAGATGAAGTAGTCCTAAACCAAATGTACGGAAAATTTTACTTCCGCACACCATTTCAGAGAAAAAGTCCGATGTTAAAACTTCAATTTTATGGCAGACAAGATTTATTTTTCATGTCAAATCACAATAAATTTTGTATACAAATCATTAAAAATGGACTAAAACCTAAATTTTGGTTATTGGGCTCCAAATTTGCCAACTAAACAACCTCCAACTGGCAATTGACCATGTTTAATTGAGCTTTATAGACTGCTAAATGGGTTTGGCCGATCCATTTGTTACAACCAAAAGACGAAAAAAAAATCTTTTAATAAATGATACAATAAACATGTCATGATCCTTACCTTTAGGGGCTGGAGTGCGAAAGTAAAGCTCGGGACTTTTTGCACGTTGTGGTGCATGTATTCTTTTTCGGCCACCGTTCCTCCAACTTCCGTCATTTATAAATAGAAAGAATAATATGTTATCGTGTATCGATCCACTAATCTTCCACCATCCAGCCATGGCCATATGTCTCTCACTAGTAGGCACATGGGTCATCAAACTCGAGTGGCTCTTGTGGTTACCGAGGAGAGGTATAAGATCTTGGCTGAGCACATGGGTCACCGAAGTTGAGTGACTTTTGTGGTTACCGAGGAGAGGTATAAGACCCTGGTTGGGTAGCAGAATATCAGTGGATTAAGCCACGGGAGTGTTTTATTTTTTTTATTTATAAATGATGGGAGTTGGAGACAGTGGGTCCAAAGACATACAATACAGTGGACACAAAGTCCCGAACGTTACGCTGAGCGCATTATTTTTTTCATTTATAAATGGTGGGCCCAAAAATATGCAATGCACGTTATGCCGATCGAGCATTATGTTGAAAATTCAAAAAAAAGAAAAAAAAGTAACCACACGGGTGACTCGAGTTCGACTGTAGATTGTAGTTATAAAGTTGAGAGTTACACAACTCCTCACCTTAATATTCAAACTGACTCCCTATTTTTAATGGTTATTTTGTCAATATTTTTGTTTTGGACTACTATTTTTAACCATTTTTAACTATTTTCATCCAAACATTTTTTTTCTAACACTAATATTCTTCTAAAAATGATAGTCCAAAACAAAAAACTTGACCAAAAAGCACTTGACCATCACATGTCCATTTTTATCGATTTTTATCCAAAAATACTAATAAAATTTACTTCAGGTACTAATTAAGCCAAAATGCAAAGCTCATGTACTAATTCGGCACAAAAAAAAATCGATCACCAAAATAGCAAACACTACATTCTTCATGTACCATTGGATCGCGGATTCGAAGCCCCGTTCCCAACCGTCGCGGGGGCCCCACGCGGACCTTCCGATCCGTTGGTGTATGGAAAACGGGACTACGACATGACTCTGAAAGCGGATCTTTTGATCTGCTCCCTATATATATGTAACCTCCGATTTCCAAATTTCTGAAATATTTAGATTTTAATTTACTTTAAAATATCAAGTTTATAAAATATTTTCTCCTTGAGTTTTAGTATTAGATTTTTGAGCAATGTTTGATTTTAGAAGGTGATTTGAAATCTTTTATAAAAATTATTTTTTCCTAAATATCTATTTATTATAAATTAAATAGATAAATAATGATATATATATAATTCTCTAGCTTCAAATATTTATTGGCTTGAAATCATAAAATTATTTAAAGGACTAGTTGTTTTCTTCATAATAAATTTTGAAATCCATTTGAGATAGTAAATAAATAAATTACATACTTTCTAAGATTTTGGAATATGGGTTTAATTAGTAGCTAATTGGGAATCAATTATCCTTGGAAGCCTCTTAAAATATTTTCTTAAATTATAATCTTTTTCTTTTAAAATTTTTACAAGTTTGCCATCTCCCATTCACACCCTCATTTCCCACATGAAAAACTCATTCATATCTAATCTTGACCATTCATTAATTGGGCCAATCCTCACCCTTTATCCCACACCCTCTCTCCCTATTTAAAGTCTCTCACCCACACCATTCCCAAGAAACCCTAATCCCCAAAATTATTAGCTAGCCCTCACAAATGTCCACAAGCCATCACCATTGTTTTGTGTGCTCGTGTCCGTGTGTCCAGCATCACCGTGTCAGCCGTGTTGGCCTCGGGTCCGACCCCGGGTGTCCTATCTTATCCATTCATTCCTGTGTCCAGTTATTACAACATTACAACCAGATTTTTGTGTCCGACACCATCTGGACACAACTACCACTGTACAAACACCCAATCCTGTGTCCAACACCCGGACACGTCCACCCCCACACCACACAACATCATCCTTGTGTCCAGCCTCGGACACATCCACCACCGAACATCCATTCTCGTGTCCAACACTCGGACACGACCAAACCCTGATGCATTCACATAAATCCAAAACCCCAACCTAGATCTCGACCTACCGCCGGCGGCTGAGACCTCCTCCTTTGAGTCGAGCTCGTCGTCCCCTCCTTCCGCGTGCGCCGAGCTCGACCGCCACCGCCGAGCTTCGACCACCGCCACAGAAGATCCAGCCGCCGCCGAGCTCCGCTGCCGCCGCCGAGCTTCGCTGCCGCCTCCTCGAGATGAGCACCCGACCGCCGCCGCTTCGGGATGAACGTTCTACTGCGCCGACGCCTTGCCCGCGTGACCCCGGCGGACCCCCACCGCGTCGGCGCCGGAAACCCCCCAATGTGAGCCTCCTTCTCTCCGTTTCTCTTTCGAGTCTGAGAGTAACATTCGGGTAAATTATGTGTAATTAGGTTAGTTTATTAGATCAGTTAGTTAATTAATTAGTTTAGTAATTAATGTAATTAGTTTAGTAAATAAATATAATTAGTTTAGTAATTTCATATAATTAGTTTAGTTAATTAGAATATAATTAGTTTTATTGTTTATAATGTATGAATTTAGTTATTTATTATGTGTAAAATTTAGTTATGTATTATATATAAGGATTTGGTTATATTAATATGTAATTAGTTAGTTTTTATGCAATTAGTTAGTTTTATGTAATTAGTAGTTGCGTAATAATTATAAGGGTTTTTGATTATGTAAAAATATAATAATTTGTTGGAATTTATATTATTATGTAAGAAATAGTTTCAATAATAAAAATTAGTTCAAATTTGTTTATTTGGTCTGGTGACCGATTTTTACCATAGATATAAAAATATATTGGCTTTTACATAAATTCTAAATTTTATAAATAAACTTTACTTGTAATTAATGTTCAAAATAATTTTGAAATAATTTTCATAAATTAAGGTGTTACCTTAATTACGAACAATCGACCCTTTTCTCTTTAGCCTGGTATCCTTATCTCGATTATCGTGCCGAACTCCGATATTGGACTTCTTTATATAGTTTCTAGCTATTTGGACTGCTCCGGATCCATTGGAACTAACTGCTACTTCATTTGGGATCACCTTGAGGAGGGTGGCATTATATACATTCCTTGATTTGTTAATATACATATATAAAAATATTTGATTGGTATAAATACAAATATGTATTTTGGTATATAAATATATATTTATATACATATATTTAGCGTATATACACATATACGTATTTTGTACAATTACTAATAGACACATATATATATTATATACATTTTTATTGGTATATACTCTGAGTGTAAATGTGTATTATATACGTATCCCTACTAGATGATCCTAATTGACTAGAGCCATGCCTGGCATAGCCCTGAGGCCAGGGTATTTCTATTGTGTGTTAGTGTAGCATCTGATACAAGTGATATTATTATATGTTTATAGGACTGTCGGATTCTCCAGACGATACTTTGGGACAGGACATTGGTATTGACAGCTAAGGACCCAAGGCGAGTACATTCTCTGATTAGTTTCTAAATTATGATATCTCCTATGTTCACTGTATCTAGTGTAAATGTCCATGCTCTTGACACGATGGTTACACGGATTGGTGTATACGGATCTCGTCATGAGATATTATTCCTTTTTCATGGTGTAACTTGTACAAGACTTGTTTCCTTGTTATCTTGTGCATGTACAGACACTGATTTTCGGGGAAACTTGCTACCTCCCTAGGGAATCCCGTGCCATAGCGTACCATGATTGGATCTACTATACCAGTCGGGGATAGGGAGTATTTTAGTATAGATAAGTGATCATACCCAACTCTACATGCATCATAGCTCACCCCACATCTCACGTCGGGTGCAGCCTGACCATTTACATGCTTCATAGCTGTTACGTGTGATTAGCCTGACCTCTACATGCATCATAGCTAACCAACGGTTAGCCTGACCTTACATGAATCATAGCTAATCACATGTAGCCAGCATGATCAAGTTCCCAAGCCGATCACATGTTAAAGCTAGTACTCACACACTTAGTCATAGGTTTCTTGCTCATTGACATATTGTTTCTTTTCCTGCATTTACTTACAGTATTTTCAGTATTTCTTTTATTGTACATTTCTCGTACCTATACATGCATCTCATATATTTCCATCTAGAACTGCTACATAGTTTATATCATTAATATAGAACTGCTATTTAGATATGTACTTTGCTCCTTCCTGACTGGAAAATATTTTCCAGACTGTGACGTAGTGGATTTGTTTCCGACACTTGGGGATTGGATGTCACTGATTGCAGGTATGACTATTTTGTCGTTAGACTTGTCTTGTATTTCTTTGCTTACCTTGATATCTCATCGTGCTTAGTTTATGTGATTGAGTATCCAGCATTATTTTATGATATCCACGTCTCCTTATGGAGTTGGGCATTCTTGTGAGATGGATTAGATAGTTACTTGACCTAGACAGCGTTTTACCGCCGATGCTGCGGCGTAGGCTGGACGTACCCGCGCACTCGTGCCCCTAAACCGGGTGCGGGTCGTGACAATATATATATATATATATATATATATATATATATATATATATATATATATATATATATGTAAAAGTTATATTTATATAGTTCCTATCTTTTAATCGCGGTCATTTTTATCATTTTATGTTTTGGTTGAATTTTTTTATTTTATTTTATGAATAAATTGAATCATGGCTAATTTGTAATTACATATCCTGAAATTTTTATATTACCAAATATTATATCATTAACTATTGAATCGTTAGTAAGTTGCTACATTCTGTTAGTTGATAGTTATATTTGTCGTTATATTTTCAGAAAATTTACTGTACCGATAATAAATTTGTATTAATTAAATATACCGATAGAAGTTTAGAAAATTTTAAAATTACGATACATATCGCCAACTGAGTTGGCGAAAATATGAAATAATATTTATAGCAAAAATATACCGGGCCCATATTTTGAATTTCCGCTAGAAATGTTCAGAGTAGTTCAGGAAGAGAACTTGGAATTTGAACTCGACGTCGTCAGAATCGAATACTTTGACGTCGTTGCCAATCCCACTAGCAATCATTTTTTTGATATATTCTTTTGAAATCAAAGAGGATAAGGGACAACCAAATTTAGCTCAAGCTATGACAATCTAATCCCTTGGACCAGCCCAGGTTCGACCGAATCATCAAACTTCGGTCGCGAGTATCCACGATCACGTCGGTCACGCGTAAGCGCGATCAGAATCCATGCGAGAACCTCTCTTATTAGCAAAAACAACTCAACACAGTTGGAACTGCCACTTAGGTTCAATTTGGAAGAAAATGATGATATGTTTATTTCTTTTTGAATGCATTAGGGAAGGCAGTGGGCTGAACCATTCGGAAAGAGAATGCTCGTTTTTAGTCCCACATCGAAAGGTAGAAGAGCAGTGAAGAGAGTTAGTGGTTATATAATGGAGTGGGCTTGCGACTTCTAAAAATACGCAGCTGCGTGGTGGGCACAAAGCGAACTATTCTTTCGCCTTTTACTAAAGAATACCGTGTGTCCGCCATATTAAGCAGCATACGCTTATTTTTGGAGGGTTTTTTTCTTTAGAGAAGAACCCGGAAAATCTAATATAAATATTTTTAAGGAATGTTTGGATTTTCGATTTTACAAAAGTAATAAAATTAGTATTTAAAATTTTAATTACTGAGTGATATTTTTTGTTTAAAGTGTATTATCAATAGAAAGTATTATCAATTATTTTCGATGATATTATTGAGATCCAATATTATGTGAATCTAAAGTCTAAATATCATTATTTTTAAAAACAAACGAATTTTTTTCTGCAGTGGACTATTTTGGGAAAATCATAAGCATGTAAAATTAGAAAGTTTATGGAAAGTTTAGACGGCACAGTTCTTAAAAACATTGTGGAGTTTTGAATTTTAAAAATTGCTGTTTTGAGCTATAAATTGCAATCGACTTTCGGTATCTATACTCTCTATGGAGTGGCAGTTTTTGTTCCAAACGTGTATTTACTAATTAAAATTATTTATTAAATTAATATGTATAGTTATATAATTGTATATAGAAAAAGAATTTAAATATATAATGTAGAAAAATAATAATTTAAGGGACTATTGTTTACTATTTTTAAGTAAAAATTAAGAGAAAGATATTTGTTTTTTTCTCAACTAAGTGAAAAAACGTTATTTTTTTTTTCATGTAGTATAAAGTAAGCATTGCATGGTGGTTCGGCTTTGTTTCTAGAAATTGTGGAGTTTTGAATTTAAAAAAAATGTTGTTTTCATATATAAATTGCAATTGTCTTGTGGTATATCTATATACTATCCATAGATTCTGTTTTTTTCCAAACATGTATTTAGTAATTAAAATTATTTATTAAATATAATTAACATAGGTAGTTATATAATTACATACAGGAAAAATAATTAAAGGAACCATTGTTTGATATTTCCAAGTAAAAATTAAGAGTGATGTTTGTTCTTCTCAATGGTAAAAAATTTAAATAATAATAATAAATTTTTTTTTTCAA
Source organism: Iris macrosiphon (assembly GCA_036927795.1). Lineage (NCBI taxonomy): Eukaryota > Viridiplantae > Streptophyta > Magnoliopsida > Asparagales > Iridaceae > Iris > Iris macrosiphon. The sequence goes on along the minus strand of JAYESA010000012.1, from coordinate 170,742,970 downwards.
ATAACATAAAATATGTGTATTGTATGTGCATATATACTAGTCATATATAAAATTATAAGTCAAGTTGTACCCTGATATACTTTAAGAGTAGTATTAATAAATTAGTTTTGTATTAGTTTAGTTTCTACCATTTACTAATTTAAAATTGCTATAATATACATGACTAAGTAACTTATATCCTATTTTAAGCGACAATTGTTGTAGAGAGATTTGTACAACCTGGTAGTTGTATTAGCAGATCGAGATCATGCACCTTCTATTATTAATGTCTAATTATTTTTTTTCTTTTTATTAATTTTATCTATTTTTCAAGAGTTAAGTATTATTGACGAGATAGTAAAATTGATAATGGAGATAACATAATTAGAAAATAGTAATGAGTGGGGGTGGGGTAGAGGTAGGGGTAGGATTAAATACAAATAAACTCTTAAGTAATTATAGTTACCTATTTAATTACTTATGGTAATTTGTATAAAAATGTAGGAAAATGAATAAATCGTATAGTGTTTACTTGGCACAATCTAAAGAGTGCGTGCCACTTGGCACAACAATAAAACCAGTGTTAACTGTTTTAGTACAGTATAATATATTTGAAGGATCCGATAATTCGTTGTTGAAATTTGTATTTTAAGTATAAATTGATTAATATTACTTAAGGTAAAAAAAATATATTTGATCAATAGAAATAGCATGTAATCTCAATTGTATATAAATTATTGAAATATGTTGATATTTATTCATGTAGAGCTAAATTCAAAAAGAGCACATGTTACATAATCAGTTGAAACAAACAACTCTTCTTACATTGCTACTAAGTTGACATATAAGAATTAGGCCTACCATTTTCATAAAATCCGAACCTGAATTGTACTATTAGCATGTAAATAGTCCCGTCATATATATATATATATATATATATATATATATATATATATATATATATATATATAGAAAAAAAGGGATATGAGCCATAGGCTCATATTCCTACATGAGCCAATGCACATGTGGACCAATAGAAATGTAGTGTATTCCTACATTCCATGTGCATCCATATGCAGTAGTACACTCCATTCCTATTGGTCCACATGTGCATTGGCTCATGTAGGAATATGAGCCTATGGCTCATATCCCTTTTTTCCTATATATACATATATATATATATATATATATATATATATATATATATAAGAATCCATTTCTATTGGTCCACGTGTGTATGGCTCATATAGGAATATGAGCCTATGGCTCATATACCGTTTACCCATATATATATATACATACACACACACACGTTGTCTTTATCTATGTTTGGTTTTCACTAGATTTGTTGGTTATTTCAAGTGGATTGACAACGCTTTCGTGTGTCCAACAAGTAATATCAAAGTATGATATTGACGCTTCTGATCCCAACAAATATTTTATCACAAGGGTACCAATCTGGTCAAACCAGGTGGTGTCAAGTTTGGGTCTAACTCAATCAGGACTAAACTTGAACCCAAATCGAAACTATTTATATTTGACATCTCTACTATTATAAAACGACTAAAACAATGAGCCTTCTATAAACCATATGTATATTCTCAATTAATTAAGAAAAAATACGAAAGAAAATAATTCAAAAATTTACGTTTAATCGTAATTAAAATTAGTCTAAATGAACCGTTATAATTAAAAATTTAAAAATATCCTGACTAATAGCTAAACTATTTGATATTATATTATAACAAATTCTCAATAAAATATAAATATTTATAATAAATTTTAATAAAAATATAAATATTTATAAAACAAATACTTACTTCACATATATTAAAATATTTAAACTAATTTTTTAAAAAGACTATACCCCTACATTCCCAATCTCCACACACACCTCCACCCCCACCCCCACCCCCTACATTCCCAATCTCCACACACACCTCCACCCCCACCCCCACCCCCTACTATACCAACCCCCGCACCCCCCCGCGCTAGCGTTATCACCCTGTCACTGCGTCCGCCCGCGAGACAGTGCCCGCCGCTATTGCTGCTGCTCACTGCTACTGTTGTCCCTCCCCCCTTTCGGTCACCGGTGCCAGAGGGGGGGGGGGGGGGTGCCGGAGAGGGAGAGAGAGAGAGAGAGAGAGAATAATTTGGTCCTCTTTTTTTTTCCTGAGTATCAAGTTGGTAGCTATGAAAGTTGAGGGTATCAAGTTACAATTTAGCCATTTAATGAACAATTTTAATTAATAAAGTTATGTAAGAACATATTTGGTAGACAAAATTCATGGTAAAACAAACTTATATATATATATATATATATATATATATATATATATATATATATATATATATATATCGAATTTTATATTTACTTGGAAAGTGCAAACATCATCCCCTTTAACGTTTTACATATAATTATCTAATTATTTATGTAATGAACAGTTTTAATTACTAAATATTAGTAAGAATATTTTTGAAATTTTTTTTTACTGTGTAACCTCAACTTTTTTCTATTATATATTAGTATAGATAACAACTTTTAATAAAATAAATAAGTTGGTCCAACGCTAAGGGACTGTTTGGTTCGACGAAGTAGAACGAAATAAAAAATTTAGAAATCGACATTTTGTGTACGCATTGTGGATGAAGCAGAGTGTAAAATCATTCGCTTGGGTATTTTGAAGAATTGAAAGTTATAAGTAAAAAATCATAAAGTTTGATGTTTAACTGATTGTTAAAGTGGGTTAAAATGTGTATCTTTTTGATTAAGTGATATGAATAACAAATCTTTTTTTTTTTGTTAAAGTAGAGATGAGGTGGTCCTAAACCAAATGTACGAAGTGAGAATAAGAATTTTCTACTTCCGCACTCCACTTCAGAGAAAAAGTCCGATGTCAAAACTTCGATTTTATGGCAGACAAAATTTACTTTTTATGTCAAATCACAGTAAATTTTGTATACAAATCCTTAAAAATAGACCAAAACCTAAATTTTGGTTATTGCACTCCAAATTTGCAAACTAAACAACCTCCAACTGGCAATTGACCATGTTTAATTGAGCTTTATAGACTGCTAAATGGGTTTGGCCGACCCATTGGTTACAACCAAAAGATGAAAAAAAAAAAACTTTAATAAATGATACAATATGGGTAAACATGTCATGATCCTTACCTTCAGGGGATGGAGTGCGAAATGACAAAAAATTAGATTTTGAATCACTTTATGTATTTGTTTAGGATTTGCATACAAAATTTATTATAATTTGACATAAATATTAAATGTTGCATGTCACTAAATCGATTTTTTTTCTTCGAAGTGAAGTACAAAAGTGAGAAATTTTTATTCCCACTTCGCGCGTTTGGTTTGAGGACAATTCCCTCTCCACTTTAACAAGAAAAAGTTTTACTATTCATGTAACTTGAAAAAAAAGTTATATTTTCTCACTCACTTCAACAACTAACCAAACAATTTTTTTTAGAAATTTTCACTTCTAATCTCTACTTTTTCAAAGCAGCCAAAAAAAAAAAAAATTATTTTCTTACATTTTATTATATTTTACTGCAATGTGTAAGCAAAATATCGACTTTCATATTATCTATTTGGTCTTGCTTTGTCGAACCAAACAGGCCAAGGGTGAAATGCACAACTAGCAAAAAGCCCATTTTTTAGCCCAATTTCAGCCATCCAAGCACCAAATAAACCAAATAATCTCGTAGTTGTAGATTGTTTTTTTTTTAAATATCCGATGTCACGTCCCAATCTCCCGCAAGCTCGATCGTCCCCGCTGAACGTGAATCACCACGTTGCAGCGCTCCCGCAGGACAATCGTTCTCATCGGGACGTGATGTCGTGCGAGCCTGGAGTTGTGCTCGCACAAGGCGATGATGTCAAACATCAAAGTTATCATCGAAACGACCAAGTTGCAGCGAAAGTCAAGTATTGTGTACCAAGCACACATCAGAGTATACGCAGCGAAGCTATCGAAAGGGTCTAAATGAAAATGCCACGAAGGCGATGCAACACTCTAGCTCTTTCTCTTGTCCACAAAGTTACTTACCATTCCATATATTATATCCCGTATATCCAAGCAGCGCCACTACACATGTGTACCTAAAATAATGCCCACAAACGTGGGACAATACACAGCTGTACTGGTGAGCGGGATAACCGACTCGTCTAAACCGACACTAAGTAGAATAGTGAATGCAAACAATTATATGGTGATCTTTTTACTTGAATCTTAGATTCATTTCATGGCAGAGATATGACATGTTAAGAAAAATTGTAAAGCAGGTTAAACATGCAAGCATTCAACTCAAGCAAATATACAAGCAGATATATCCAACTCAAAGTACACTATCATGCATACCTTCCTACTCAAACCCAAGCAACGTGTGAACCTATCGAATCACAATCCAAGCCTCAAAATCCATCCTCAAACCATGCCACAATACAAGCCTTACTAATCCAATCATCGATATGCACACTCTTGCCTGAGGCAAGGTGGCCTCCGCCTACACGAAAAGCACAAACAAAACCAAACCAAAGCAAAGCAACTTTTATTTATATGAAGTCACTGGCCAAGCCATAAAGGACTAATCAACTACAGTTCTTGTAAACCCCCTGAATTTTCAAAATTTTAAAAACTGGATTTTTCACAATTTTTGGAATTTTCTGGGAATTTTCTGTAATTTAAAAACATGGTTTTAATTTTTAAATAATTTTTAATTGATAATAAATGATATTAAAATATTATGAAAATAATATTTTTGGATGTAAAATGAAAAACTGGACTTAGGGCAATTTTTTGGAATTTATTGGGCCTCAGACCTATTTTTAAATGCCTAAAAAGTATTTATTTATTTATTTATTAATTAATTATCGATTTTATTATTATTATTATTATTATTTTATTTAACCCAGCCCGTTGGGCCGGCCCAGCCCGACCCAACAGATCCGGCCCAGCCCAACCCGAGCCCAGCCCCTAGCGGGTCGGGTCGGATCCGCCAGACCCGACCCGACCCGACCCCTCTCTCTCACCCGCACGACCCAGCGCCCCTCCCCGCGTCGTGCGCCGCCTCCGCCGCGCCCTCCGTCCGCTCCGGCCGGCGCCTCACCGCCTTCTCCGCCCCTCTCCCCGCCATCCTCGGCCACGACCAACCCCCGGCCACCCCTTTAAAACCCTCCCCCTCTCGGCCTCACTCCACCCTCAGCCACCGCACCCCTCCGCCGTGCCCCCAGCCGCTGCCACCGACCCACGACACCGCCGCCCTCGCCGTGCCGACCACCGCCACGACCCCCACCACCACGACGAGCCTGCCGCGCCGCCCCCTTCTTCCTCCCAGCAGCCGCTCGACAGCAGCGAGCAGCTCCCGCGCCGCCTCCAGCTCCGCCGCGAGCCCGGCGCCGCCTCGCCGTCCCCGGCCCCCAACCGCCGCAGCCAGCCCCCCACGCCGCCGTCTCCGCCGCCCTCGCCGGAATCCCCAAGCCGAGCCCTAACCCTAACCCTAATTCGGATCCCTGTGTCCGACACGTGTCGGACACGACTCGACCCTGTTTTTCGGGTCCCCTTCAGGTACGTGTAACTTTTTCCTCGTAGCTCCGATTCCAATTCCGCAAATTACGTTGCGAAGCCTGTATGACCCTCTCGGTGTCCGGATAAACCGTTCGGGGCATCGCTTCCTGTGGTGATCGCACACCGCGATCCAAAAACAGGAAAAACCAGACCCTGTTTCACCCCGGAACTGAGTACGCCCCGCCAAACGGGACGACTTGGTCGCGCGAAGTCTTCACAGATACGTGCGCATCGTCGATACGGACGTGGCGGATTTCGCAGAAGTCGATTCGGGTGTGCGTGCACACCGGAATCAACGCGTATCCGCGGACATCGCCCGTATCCGTACTTTCTGGAACGCGCCCTAACTTTGTGTACACACGTCGGATCGAGACAAAACTTACGCCATCGGACTCGTAGCGATACGCTGGTCCTGTGGGTCAAGTTTGGTTCAATTCTGAGAACGTTGACGAAATCGCGTGTCGTGGGCCACACAGGCCCCGCTCGACGGGCGATTTTGTGATCGGCTCATCGGAATTCAATTCTAAAAGTTCCGTTGGGTTCGTATCAGCGTTTCTGACCTGTTGACACTGAGTTTGGTGAATTTGGAGACCGTTAACCCTGACGCGCTTTTCGGTGCAAAGCGGGCCCACTTGTGGACCCTGTTTTGGCCCGAAACTGCCGTTTTTGCCCTTGTCTCCAAATTGGACCCAAGGACATGCGTTTCTAGCTGATTGATATTTTCTGGATCTGATGGTGATGTTTGTTTCAGCAACCGGAGTACCGCCTGCAAATCCAACCGACTTGGTCGTGTGCGGTCTTCACAGATACGTGCGCGTCGTCGATACGGACGTGCGGGATTTTGCAGAAGCTGATTCGGATGTGCGTACACACCGGAATCAGTGCGTATCCGCAGACAACGCCCCGTATCCGACTATTCTGATTCTCGCTGTAACTTAGTGTACACACGTCGGATCGAGACAAAACTTGTGCCATTGGACTCGTAGAAATACGCTGGTCCTGTGAGCCAAGTTTGGTTCGATTCTGAGAACGCTGACAAAATCGTGTGTCGTGGGCCCCACAGGCTCCACTCGACGGGCGATTTTGTGATCGGCTCATCGGAATCTAATTCTGGAAGTTCCGTTGGGTTCGTATCATCGTTCCTGACGTGTTGACACTAAGTTGGACTGATTTGGAGACCTTTGACCCTGACGCATTTTTCGGTGCAAAGCGGCCCACATTTGGATCCCGCCTTGACCCGAAAATGACGTTTTGCCATTGTCTCCAAATTGGACTCAAGGACAGGCGTTTCTAGCTGATTGATATTTTCTGGATCTGATAGTGATGTTTGTTTCAGCAACCGGAGTACTGCTTGCAAGTCCTGCTACTGACAGAGCTACAATTGGAGCTGGAAACTCAGGCAAGTGTACCTTGCCAACTTGCAGTATTTGTTACATACTCCTTGGCTTATATATATATTTTGCATGCTTGACCTAGGACCGTGTGACTTACTTAGCGTCCGATTATAGTCGGGTGCCAACACCGTTCGCGGGTTGAGTAAAGTCAAATAGAAATGGATACCGAAACCCTTTGTATTCTCGTACTTGCATTATCAAGTACGTATACCCAGGACACTTGACACTATACATGTTGACAGAATCTTCCTGAGATATTCAAGGTGATTCTGTGTAGGATACAGGATGGACATAGACATTATATTCTTAGATTATGACTTGTTGCATTTAGCTCTGATCTCACGTGACATGGACATAAGACGTTATGAACATGAGACGTGTGATTACATTGGGTGGGGAGAGACACACAGGCTACAGGCTGATCATATATATAAAACCCCTATTATTGCGGTGCTCAAGACTCTAAGCCCGAGCTTGGCCCACTACTAGTTATTTACTGCTACCGGCTCCCCGACACAGAGCTTGTAGCGGTCTCAGCCTGAGTACTAGTGATGCTCTCAGTTGCATTTCACTTAGATGGTTATGTAGTTACCCTACTTATTTCATTTACTATTCCACTGTATTATTTTGGCTTGTATTATTTGTACCTTGCTATGTCCCCTGAGGACCTGGAATGGATTATGTCCCCAGGGTTAGCAGAGGAGATCCACTCTGAGGCTTACAGGACAGGTGCTTTAGCAGGAGCAGAAACAGGTTCAGGAGCAGGCACGGAAGCAGAACCAGGAACCAAGGACTAGGTGATTGCCATGGATATCTCTGAGTATATGTTCTTACATACTCAGTCAGTGATGTTATTTACTTTCTTGTTTAAAGAACAATTGTATCAGACTTGATTATCGGGTTGTTCCCCGAATACTCTATTTTGTGACTTGATGTTGATGACTTATTTCCTTTTGTTGATTTGCTTTATTCTTCTGTGGATGAGATTAGTTTTAACATGTTGTTTTAGTAGACCCGGACTGTTGTAATACAGCTTAAGCATGCCCCGATGGATCCATTAAATTGGGTTTGTCCATCGGTGTGTGCTGCTGGCCATTGCCACGTGTCTAGTCCCTCGTTATTTTGGGACTGGGGCGTGACAGATTCTATCCTGACTTATTGCATTAGTTCAATCTTGCGTGACTTGTACCTGATATTTCTGGAACTGTGACATGAGATTACATGGGGTGGGGAGAGTATTACCATATCAAGGCTGATTATAATGTAAATAATGTTATCTGGAGGTGTCTTAGTCTCTGATACAGAGCTTTGGCACAAGTTCTGGCTCTTCGAGAAAATACTGCTATGGTTTCTTCGACACTGATCCTGTAGTAGTCTCAGCCTGAGTATGACTAAAACTCTCACTTGCATATCACTAGCTGGTTTACATATTTACCCTGCTGTTTATCTTGTTGCTGCACTGCATATATTTTGGCTTGTATTTTCTGTACCTTGTTATGTCCCCTGAGGACCTGGAATGGACTATGTCCCCAGGTATAGCCGCAGAGAACTATCCCGAGGTGTACGGTACAGGAGCACTCCTTGGAGCAGAACCCGGAACTGAGGACGAGATAGTGGCCGAAGACTTCACCTGAGCACCGGCTTCAGCTACACAATATTTCCTTTTCAGTATTTTATTTCCAGTCTATGTTTCCTTAAATGTAACAGAATAATTCTCGGATTGTTTCCCGAGATAACCTTATTTGATATTGCATATTTAATTCCATTGCATTATTTCTGGCAATTAATCTGTGTTTATTTGGTGGATGAGATTAGAAATACCTGAGACTTGTAACATATTACTGATAGACTACAGCTTAAGCATGCCCTGATGGATCCATTAAATTGGGTTGTCCATCGGTGCGTGCTGCTGGCCATTGCCCACGTGCTCAGTCCCTCGGCATTTTGGGACTGGGGCGTGACATGGTTTTTGTGGTGGCCCATGCAGGTCTACGACTAAATTGTTCGGTTTCAACTTAGGGACCGAACATGCCTGCAATAAGATAGGATAAGTTTTTAGGATCTCATCCACTTGCTTGGATCGTTTTTGATATCTGTATCGTATTCGAACTAATTTGAACTTACATCTTGCCTTGATTCCTGTGCGCCTCTTATTGGTTATTTTGGATACAGGAAAATAGACCCACAAGAATGCAACGAGACTCCCGTCGGAACGCCACAAGCTACAGATGTCACCTACGACGACGACGTGACACCAGTCGGAGGAATTCCCACAACTCAACAGAGCCAGCAGGCAGGTCAACCTACCTCCCGATTCCGGCGCGATGACATCCCACCTCCGCCGCAGTTCGTTCCACCAATGCCCGTGTTCCCACCAGGACAGCCAATCGACGGGCAGCAAATATTTCAAATGATCTACGCGATGATGCAAGCTCAGCAACAAGTCCAACACGAGGCTCAGCGTCGCGAAGCTAACTTCTTAAGGGACAGCACCGTAACTGCACTGGGGCAGGCCAACCAACCAGCTCGACGGCCAACTACAGGCTCAATCACTGACTTCCGCCAACTGAAGCCCCGCACTTTTTCTGGAAAAGAGGAGCCCACAGAAGTTCACGAGTGGCTCACCAACATACGGCATCAACTTGAAGCAGCTGAACTTCCACGGGAACGCTGGATGACAGCCGTCAGAATGCAATTGACGGACAACGCTCATCACTGGTGGCTATCCGAGGAGACGCGACTCGGACCAGACCGAGTCACCTGGGAGGAGTTCTCCAGACTCTTCCAGGAGATGTACATTCCTGCCATCGCTCGATCAGAACTGCGGGACAAATTCAATCGCCTCACTCAGGACTCCATGACGGTGGAAGAATACAACGCAGAATTCATTCGGCTGAGCCGCTTCCCTGATCCCGACTGAGGAAGAGAAGGCCGAGAAATTCTTCGACGGACTGAACATTGAGCTGCAGAAACTAATTGGGTCCGTCGTACCAACATCATACTCGGACGTCCTTGCTGCGGCTCGACGCATAGAGCGCGTCACCAAGAGAGAGACCAGACTGAAGCGGTCATCCCCATCCGCACCAACCAAAGCAGCACAAGAAGAATCTGCAAAGAGACCGCACCAACGGCAGAAAGCATCTACACTACCAGTGGTAGTCCTCCTTACTTGTCACTACTGTGGCAAAGCAGGCCATATCGCCAAGGAATGCCGACGCAGACTAGGATTGTGTTTGGCATGCGGATCCCGTCAACATTCGGTAAGGGATTGCACTCAACGTGGAGAAGGAGCACCTAGGGCGAACCAGCAAACTCCACCAGCGCCTCAAGCAGCACCCTACCAGCAAGCTCAGCAGCAACAGAGGAATCTACCTCAAGGACGAGGACAAGCTTATACGCTGACTGTGCAGGACGCCGATGCGAGTAAGTGATTTATAGTTATCCGTTTTAGTCTTGTGTAGCTCGTGCCTATTGGTTCGTGACCTCAGCCCCAACCTAGTAATTTGTAACTTGTTAATAACAACCTGGTTTTCATAAAAGTTATAGTTTTAACTAGATTTTTCTGGAAAGTGTAAACTTTTAATTTTTAGGGAAACGGTACTTCCCTAAGTATCTTGTGATATGTTTTCAAACGATATTTGCGACCGCGTCATCTCTGTTGACCGATTATTCTTTGATTGCGAGGACGCAATCCTCTTAAGGGGGGTAGATTGTAAACCCCCTGAATTTTCAAAATTTTAAAAACTGGATTTTTCACAATTTTTGGAATTTTCTGGGAATTTTCTGTAATTTAAAATCAGGGTTTTAATTTTTAAATAATTTTTAATTGATAATAAATGATATTAAAATATTATAGAAATAATATTTTTGGATGTAAAATGAAAAACTGGACTTAGGGCAATTTTTCTGAAATTTATTGGACCTCAGACCTATTTTTAAATGCCTAAAAAGTATTTATTTATTTATTTATTTATTTATTAATTAATTATCGATTTTATTATTATTATTATTATTATTATTATTATTATTATTTTATTTAACCCAGCCCGTTGGGCCGGCCCAGCCCGACCCAACAGATCCGGCCCAGCCCAACCCGAGCCCAGCCCCTAGCGGGTCGGGTCGGATCCGCCAGACCCGACCCGACCCCTCTCTCTCACCCGCACGACCCAGCGCCCCTCCCCGCGTCGTGCGCCGCCTCCGCCGCGCCCTCCGCCCGCTCCGGCCGGTGCCTCACCGCCTTCTCCGCCCCTCTCCCCGCCATCCTCGGCCACGACCAACCCCCGGCCACCCCTTTAAAACCCCCCCCTCTCGGCCTCACTCCACCCTCAGCCACCGCACCCCTCCGCCGTGCCCCCAGCCGCTGCCACCGACCCACGACACCGCCGCCCTCGTCGTGCCGACCACCGCCACGACCCCCACCACCACGACGAGTCCGCCGCGCCGCCCCCTTCTTCCTCCCAGCAGCCGCTCGACAGTAGCGAGCAGCCCCCGCGCCGCCTCCAGCTCCGCCGCGAGCCCGGCGCCGCCTCGCCGCGCCGTCCCCGGCCCCAAACCGCCGCAGCCAGCCCCCCCACGCCGCCGTCTCCGCCGCCCTCGCCGGAATCCCCAAGCCGAGCCCTAACCCTAACCCTAATTCGGATCCCTATGTCCGACACGTGTCGGACACGACTCGACCTTGTTTTTCGGGTCCCCTTCAGGTACGTGTAACTTTTTTCTCGTAGCTCCGATTCCAATTCGCAAATTGCGTTGCGAAGCCTGTATGACCCTCTCGGTGTCCGGACAAACCGTTCGGGGCATCGCGTCCTGTGGTGATCGCACACCGCGATCCAAAAACAGAAAAAACCAGACCCTGTTTCACCCCGGAACTGAGTACGCCCCGCCAAACGGGACGACTTGGTCGCGCGCAGTCTTCACAGATACGTGCGCATCGTCGATACGGACGTGGCAGATTTTGCAGAAGTCGATTCGAGTGTGCGTGCACACCAGAATCAACGCGTATCCGCGGACATCGCCCGTATCCGTACTTTCTGGAACGTGCCCTAACTTTGTGTACACACGTCGGATCGAGACGAAACTTGCGCCATCGGACTCGTAGCGATACGCTGGTCCTGTGGGTCAAGTTTGGTTCGATTCTGAGAACGTTGACGAAATCGCGTGTCGTGGGCCCCACAAGCCCCGCTCGACGGGCGATTTTGTGATCGGCTCATCGGAATTCAATTCTGAAAGTTCCGTTGGGTTCGTATCAGCGTTTCTGACCTGTTGACACTGAGTTTGGTGAATTTGGAGACCGTTGACCCTGACACGCTTTTCGGTGCAAAGCGGGCCCATTTGTGGACCCCGTTTTGGTCCGAAACTGCCGTTTTTGCCCTTGTCTCCAAATTGGACCCAAGGACAGGCGTTTCTAGCTGATTGATATTTTCTGGATCTGATGGTGATGTTTATTTCAGCAACCGGAGTACCGCCTGCAAATCCAACCGAAGTCAGAGCCGCAATCAGAGCCGGAACCACAGGCAAGTGTACATTGCCAAAACTTGCAGCTCTGCTACCTATTTCCTGGACTTGGTTATACATCAGTGGGCAAGTAAAGCTTGCCAATTCTCAGATATTTCTGGTTATAGTATTTACTTGATTTCTTGTAGATGCCTAAGTAAACTTGTTTAACTGCTTAACCCAGGACACCTGACACTATTCATGTGACGGAATTGCCGGAGAAATACCTGGTGATTCCGTATAGGTTACATTTTCATGTCATTACAGTTTACATGCTTAGATTCTATCCTGACTCATTGCATTAGTTCAATCTTGCGTGACTTGTACCTGATATTTCTGGAACTGTGACGTGAGATTACATGGGGTGGGGAGAGTATTACCATATCAAGGCTGATTATAATGTAAATAATGTTATCTGGAGGTGTCTTAGTCTCTGATACAGAGCTTTGGCACAAGTTCTGGCTCTTCGAGAAAATACTGCTATGGTTTCTTCGACACTGATCCTGTAGTAGTCTCAGCCTGAGTATGACTAAAACTCTCACTTGCATATCACTAGCTGGTTTACATATTTACCCTGCTGTTTATCTTGTTGCTGCACTGCATATGTTTTGGCTTGTATTTTCTGTACCTTGTTATGTCCCCTGAGGACCTGGAATGGACTATGTCCCCAGGTATAGCCGCAGAGAACTACCCCGAGGTGTACGGTACAGGAGCACTCCTTGGAGCAGAACCCGGAACTGAGGACGAGATAGTGGCCGAAGACTTCACCTGAGCACCGGCTTCAGCTACACAGTATTTCCTTTTCAGTATTTTATTTCCAGTCTATGTTTCCTTAAATGTAACAGAATAATTCTCGGATTGTTTCCCGAGATAACCTTATTTGATATTGCATATTTAATTCCATTGCATTATTTCTGGCAATTAATCTGTGTTTATTTGGTGGATGAGATTAGAAATACCTGAGACTTGTAACATATTACTGATAGACTACAGCTTAAGCATGCCCTGATGGATCCATTAAATTGGGTTGTCCATCGGTGCGTGCTGCTGGCCATTGCCCACGTGCTCAGTCCCTCGGCATTTTGGGACTGGGGCATGACAGTTCTACCCGATCCAGCGCTGAGTAGCTAGCCCGCCTGGTCGTATCGAACTACCGGCATCGCGCCCAAGGCACGTTACCATTGTTTCCTCTATGGCCGAACGGTCCCGGTATCCCGGAGCATATCACGTTCGAGAAAACCAAACCATGTGCGCAACAGATTTTTCGTGACCAATGCAAACACCAAGTAGGTATGACGAGAGAATCGAGCCTTCTTGTCCCACCAAACGATACTCGTCTCAATCCGTCCAATTATCCATAACCATTCTCCAACTTATCCCAATGCACCATCTCAAGTTATTCCCATAGGTACTATGCCGATTCTCAACACAGTGTTCCAATTGGTACAACACCCCTCGCTCATAAAGTTCCGTGGCACAATATTCCAACAGTGGCACAATGCCCTCACCGATGCAGTTGTCCGATTTCGAACCATAACTGCACGATTTGCTTGACAAAGCGCCCAACTTGATACTCATGCATGGATGCACACTTGCTCGTCCGCCCGAAGTGCCTTGATGTTCCAACCAAGATGATCCACTCAAGCCCCAACTGCTCAAACGTAAAACCAACTCAAGCCACAAATCATATCTAACCAAACGACGCACACTATATGAACGCCACAGTGCGATAATTTTCATGTTCCAGTACAAGTGTTCAAGCCATTACGTGTGTTCCATATTATTAGGTATGAAGGAGTAGAGGAGAAGGGACAACGCCCACTCACCAAGTCTGATTCCGCTAGCACTCTGCCTTGCTGATACGGCCAATCACTTGAACCCGTAGTCCGATGCAAAGTACGATCTACTCAATTGGTATGACCGTGCAAGCATGCCGTGCTCCCGAAATCATCCGACCGTTCGGATCAAGGAAGACGGCATTATCGCTCCAATCATGCTATCCCAGTACTGCTCTTAACGAACACTTGATTCCATCGAACTTCGCTTGCGATCTGCACATAAAACCAACTCAAATCAATACTTGCTCCCAAATCCCACAAATCAAAATGTAACCAGATATTTACTCATTCAATCCGACTCAGCGTAATGCACCGTGCGGTTACGGGATATTACACCCGACGTAGTGCTTGGGACTTTGTGCACGCTGTGGTGCATGCCTTCTTTTTGGACCCACTGTCCCCCAAACTTCCACCATTTATTAATAGAGGGAATAATATGTCCTCATGTATCGATCCACTAATCTTTCACCATCCAGCCATGGTCATATGTCTCTCACCAGTAAGCACATGGGTCTTCGAACTCGAATGACTCTTGTGGTTACTGAGGAGAGGTATAAGATTCTGGCTGAGCACATGAGTCATCGAATTCGAGTGGTTCTTGTGGTTACCGAGGAGAGGTATAAGATCATGGCTGGGTGGCAGAAGATCATTGGATCGAGCCACGGGGGCGTATTATTTCTTCCATTTATAAATGGTGGGAGTTGGAGGACAGTGGGCCAAAAGGAATACAATACAGTAGGCACAAAGTTTCGAGCGTTATGCCGTACGTATTATTTATTCTATTGATAAATGGTGGACCTAAAAATATGCAACACAGTAGGCGCAAAGTCCCTAACGTTATGTCGGATCTCGAACATTATGTTGAAAAAAGAAAAAGAAAAAGAAAAGCACATGGGTCTCTCGAGTTCGACTGTAGATGGAGTTATAAAGCTGAGAGTTACACAACTCACCTTAATATTCAAACCGACTCCCTCTCACAAACAAAAAAAAAAAAAAAAAAAAAAAAAGCCCCCTCAATTCTTCCCATGGCTCTCCATCCCCACCCAATCATCACGATCACCAAACCGCAACTTTTCTCCCAAAACCCTAGAAAATTCTTCCCCCTCTCTCCGGTGCTCTACTCGACACGCACCAATTCTAGGGTTTTCACCGCAAAACCATCTGTCCGGCCGGTTCCGAGAGCCCGTGCTTCTTCGGAGGGGAAGGCGGTGGGGCCCACCGATGGGGCGGACCGCCGGATCCTTGTCGCCTCCGCGGCCACGGTGGTGCTGGCGGTGGCGAACCGCGTGCTGTACAAGCTGGCCCTTGTCCCCATGAAGAACTACCCCTTCTTTTTGGCTCAAGTCACCACATTTGGGTAATCTCTTGGGAAAAAAAAATCCTTAGTTGTCTACTTTATTTGAATAAATGCATTCAGTATATCATTTTAGTGATATTTGTTGCATAATTGGCTCATGATTTTGCTACTTTTAGTACATAATAATCCCCAGAAGAGAAACTAGAATCAGGGGTAGACCTAAACGAAATTGGATTGATGTTGTAAACAAAGATATAGCTTTTGTTAATGTAATTGAAGACATGGACCTTAAAGGAGCTGAATGGAAGAAAATGATTGAAATATCTGACACGAAAAATTTGGGATGAAGGCTTTGTTTTTGTAGTATATGCTAAGGGGTTCTACCGATATGTTTATTCTCCCTTGCATATTTTACGTCGAGATTTCTTGAAGAAGGGTGTTGTGTGAGAATATAGGTTGAGGAGGAAGTGGAGACTGGAAGTTATAATATTAGCATCAAGTTGCACAATGCATGTATTTAGATTATAGGAAATCTCTGGACAAACAAAAAAAACTTTGGAAAGACGATGCGTACTGTCCTGAACATCCAATTTATCACTTGATGGCTGAATAGCTGCTAGTAGCAACACAAGGTCCCTTTTTAAGAGCCGTATGCCTGATGAAATATGAGAGTAAGGTTATGCAAGTAGTTAGAAAGCAGTGTCCAAACATGTACCGGACTTTCTTTTCCTCCCATACTCTCTTGTAACAACTTATATAGTGTTATATCATAATGAAATACACTTAATAAATAAATCATCTACATGTATTCTATCGTTATCATGATTTATGAAGATATCATCAACGTTATATCATAATGAAACACACTTAATAAAGAAATTACTATATCCATAATACAAATTTGAATTTTCAATATTTTAAATCCAAATCCAATCTTAAAATCCAAACAATATATTCACAATACAATTAAGCATAAAAAAACACAATCAAACAATCTTAAAATCCGAACAGCTGTACAAGACGCCTAGACGCCGAACAGGACCGCACAAGCCACACAACCACATTATACCGCCGAATAGAGAGTTTTCGGTTCAGCCTAGGGGCGCCTAGCGCCTAGACGGCTGAATAGGCCGATTTTTAAAACATTCTTAGAAAGTCCATATATATGTAAGAATGAAATTCTTAGGAGATATTAGTTAGCTTCTCTACAAGGCCATCATGATTACTCAGAAAGCAAAAACACAATCAAACAATCTTAAAATCCGAACAACTGTACAAGACGCCTAGACGCTGAACAGGACCGCACAAGCCGAACAACCACATTATACTGCAGAATAGAGAGTTTTCGGTTCAGCCTAGGGGCGCCTAGCGCCTAGACGGCTGAATAGGCCGATTTTTAAAACATTCTTAGAAAGTCCATATATATGTAAGAATGAAATTCTTAGGAGATATTAGTTAGCTTCTCTACGAGGCCATCATGATTACTCAGAAAGCAAATAATATTGCACAAATAAGTTAATAATGAAATGCTAGGAATCATAGGAACTCTAAAAATCTGTGTTGTACACCATGTCACGTTGGACATGTATTGGACACAAAATAACTACTTTGAAATACACTATAACATGCCAAAATATGTGCCATATCCATGTTGCCGTGTCTGTGTTGTATCATGTCATATTCGTGTCCTTGACCACATAGATGATTTGTCATTAGCAGAGAAATTGACAATATTACTGCTTGTGTATGTTCTCATCTTGTTGGAAAGAGTAATCATAATTTAATTTAATTGATTGATTGGTTACGCATATGGAGAAAGAAGGTCTGGGAAAAAAGAGGGGGTGGGTGGCGTTGTTATCAATAGGGCCAAAGCTATTTTATATACAAACCTAGTCGTGGTCTTCATTTGATTTAACATTTGGATGACATTTAAGATTGTAGATTGAAGACTTCATTTTAAAGACTTCCACTTATTGTCTTGGTGTGGAGAGGTTACTATAGTGAAGAAGCTTACTGTTAAGTTGTGTCAAGAGAGTTTAAATTGTGTAAACGCTTAAATTTGGGCATGTAGATCTTAATTGCTTAACCTGGCTAAGAATCAGATTACGTCTTACTGGTTGGAGTTCAATAAGAAATTGTTACTTAGGGACTAATATTAAATATCAAGATAATGGAAACTGTACTCCCGGTCTAAGAGATGCTTTGTACTTTTCATCTCTGCTTTTTTCTGCCATAAACTCTAGTTCAAATCTTAAAGATATATTACATTTGTTAGTAAAAGTCTCTTTTTATAAGCACCAATTTATCCTGATAATGCAGAACAACTAATGCACAATCTATCAATCAAATATGTTCCCTGATTTTGCTTTCTTTTACTGAACACATGTTAGCTTCTCTGCATCCCGGGATTATGGTCAAGTATTGCGTATTGCTGATGACGTTTTTCCTTGTTTCCCTTTTAAGTTCTTTTTGACTCATAATGCTTTTTGTTGCAGATATGTGGCAGTCTATTTCTTCATTCTCTATCTCAGATATCATGCTGGAATTGTGACCAAGGAAATGATGGCACTTCCGAAATCACGTTTTATGTCTATAGGTCTTCTAGAAGCCCTTGGAGTTGCTGCAGGGATGTCAGCTGGAGGTAGTCTCCATCACGAATGTTAGGATGACTTTGTGAAATATCAGTCCTGGTTATTGCACTGTACTTTATATAGACTGGAAGCTAAACTGTAATGTGCTTTAAATTTTTCTTAGACCAGTGACCAAGTACAAAACCTTAGTAATGATTATGTGCAAGTAAATGTTTTTTAAAGATCTTTAAAAATGATTCTGAGTTTTTCCTTTCTATCTTTTATTTGTTTGTTTTTTGGGAGTATACATGGTGTAGTCAAATAGAGGGAATATCTCATTTCAAACATGGACCATTAATGACATTTGTTCTTTTTCTTCTATACTCACAGCTATGCTTCCTGGGCCTGCCATACCTATATTGTCTCAGGTGATGCTGGTTCTGATTTAATTATTTACGTAAAAGGTTACCTCCTTCAAAATTACATTTGAATTACTCATGATAGATATAAACTTTAGATGACTTCTGAAATCACCCATACTCCTAGAGGTTCTCCATTACTTTCTATTTAGGAAAGATACAACTTTTTGGAGAGAGCTAAATTTTCCCTCAGCACGGATTTATTTTTTCATGGAAATTCACCTGGCATTTGTTAAGCCTACGTTCTATAAGTATCTATTACAACAACTTGATTATTATCATAAATCTCAGTTCATAGCAAAAATTAAGAGTCTATTAAACTTAAATAATGCAACAGCTGCATGTAAAGTTCCTCTTGCGGTCTTTCTTGCTAGCTGCTGTATTTTAGTTCGGAAAACCTTCCAGTTTGTTTGATTCTTAAGTTATGAAGAAGAAAACATGTTACTTCCTCTAAACACTTTCATCACATCCCCGGTGAAACTACTTCTTGGTTATCACTGGAGTTTGTACATGTAGAATGACTGGACCATACATTTGCCTGAATTGCACTCTAAATTAAGTTGGCTTCCACACTTGTGCTGAAGGAGTTATTGGTAAAATATGCAACAATTTCAGTTCATATATATATTACCATATTAAGGATAAGTCCTTGGATTTTTGCTTTTATCTGTGCACTATTCCTACTATTGTCATCATATAAATGTATCTTTTGTTCTATACTTAGTTATGTTGGTTGACTAACCCAGTTCCCATTCGTTGGAAGATAAACAGTAGAACCTTATTAGTTATACTTGTATGGTACCAATATATCATAGTATCCTATACTATACTTTTCACTTCTCTAAACCCACACACCGAAATCATACACAAGATCCCTATTTGTGGGTATTTACATGACTCATGAGGACTTCAACTATAATTTAATAACTAAATATTCATGCATTACCTTATTTTAATAACTACGAATGTGTGCATGCTACAGGTAACTCATGAATCTGGAACACTCAACTATGCCAAATGAGCTGCCATGTAGGATTGCACGTCTAAATCAAGTTTACAACTTAGCATCCTTCTTCACTTGCATTCACCCAAAGAAATGACTCCAAGCCAACTTCCTGACCAGTGCAACATAGGTATCATATAAGATTAAAATTGAGTTCAGTTTTCCAGCATCCCTTCTTAAACTTGATTCGCCTTTCCAATTTATTCCAACCAATTTTGCGCCTTTCTCACGTGCACTCTAATTCTGTCTTACTATTTTGGATCTTGATAGGCCATCGAGTTTTTCTTCAACAAATTTCCTTCTGTTATCTATTCATTGAACTTTTCATATTTTGTAGAAGTGCATTTACCTCTATTTCACAAACTCGTGCT
Source organism: Iris macrosiphon (assembly GCA_036927795.1). Lineage (NCBI taxonomy): Eukaryota > Viridiplantae > Streptophyta > Magnoliopsida > Asparagales > Iridaceae > Iris > Iris macrosiphon. The sequence goes on along the minus strand of JAYESA010000012.1, from coordinate 170,723,031 downwards.
TTACTTGGGAATGTTGCTCGAGCACTTCGAGGTTAATTTGATGGTCTTCTTTTTCATCCTCCTTTATCTCTACCACGTGTGTTATGTTTTCGTCCTCTTGTTAAGCCTGTATCTTTTCCCCATCCTGATTGGTAAAAGTGCTTTCGCTTCCTCGTCCACGTCTATGGCCTCGATCTCAAGTTCCTCCACAACCTTGCCTATCGCCTCGGATGTCCCAACCTTGTCTTTTGTCTTAAAAATCTTCTCTCACCTCAAGTTGAGGTTTCCTTTTAAGGAGTAACCGGCTTATGCAGCTTGCAAAATAATCTCTTTCCATGGGCTTCCATAGAACCCATACTATGCTCAGGCTCCATGTCTTTAGACTTATCTTAAACTGTCTGCAGTGAATCTCAATCTCCTCTGTAATATATTCTCTAGAGATGCTCCCATGCTTCCTTTAATGTGGGACCTGCAACAAGTTTAAAAGTATATTCATCAACTCTTTCATGATAAATAAAGAGCACAATTGTCCTTTCTCTTTGACTTGGTTTGTATTGAGTTTTCATCACTAGTCTTCCCATAGCCTTTTTCCACGATCTCCCACATGCCTTCCGAGATCAATAACTGCTTAACTTGGAAGCTCTAACTTTCAAAGAAGTTTTCTTCAGTTAAATGATGCATTGCATATTGAACCATCATGTCTTCCATCTTTAACTAGGTTCTGACACCCACTTTGATAAGAAACTAGTATTTTGAGGTGGTGGCATTGGTGGATAGAAGAAGAAGGTCAATGATAAACGTCTTTGTTATGTTTCTGTCATCTTTTTGGGCATGTAACTTAATGAAAGAAAGCAAGAATCAAATCCCATCACTTGATTTTATTTGCTTCCCAAGCTAAACATCGTGTATATTTGCAGTTGACATTTTCTCATCAAGTAAAGCAACTTGTAGAGAATAAATAACTTTACAATCAGGATCAAAGTAATGAAGTAAACTCTTAAACATTTTTTTGGCAGAGTGCTGAAATGTTGTAAGTTATGTTCATATACTTATTTTTCTTCCTTTTGGGCATGTTGCAGGCTTTCTTGGTGTGGCAGCTTATCCTTTCTGTCTTAGTGTTAGGAAGAAAGTATTCATTGAACCAAATCTTTGGTTGCTTATTGGTAACTTCAGGAGTAATTTTAGCTGTAGCAAGGTATGCTTCATTTTGCTTCTTATGTACTATGAAGTGTAGTTTGGCATTCTTTTCTTTTGGTCATGAAAGTATTTTGGCCATCTCATAGCTGGTGTATTGTGCAGTTGGGTGCGCTATTCACTTTTGCTAAATTCGTGACGAAGACATGATTATTGGATTAACTTGCATGTATAGATATAATTGATTTCTGGTATATCTGACAAGAGAAATCTTTTGAAAAAAAAAAAAACTAATTACTTACATAAAGTACTTTTTTTTTTTGGTTTAGATTACTTAACATACAATTGTATTATATTTGCAAGAATAAAAAGAGAAGTCGAAGGATAAGGTTCTTCTTCCATTACAGGTTCCGGACATAGAGGTTTCATAATGGATAAAAGACTTTTAATAAGTCATTGATCTGTCTGAAGAACAACTACAGTCCTTGCAGACACCTACTGTCCTGCTCTGTTCTCTTCTAAATAACAAAATAGGTCTTCATGCATACAACCAGAACACTTGCTTATCGGACTATAGGTGCTACCATATGCCCTGCTTTGCTGCCATCTTGATTTTTAGACGATACATCTTGTTGGCATGCGGTATTTATATTTTTTTGTACTTACTCTATGGTGGACCATCCATTTTGTGGGGACACGAATATGACACAATGCAATGCAAATATGGCAATATGGACACGACACTGAAGTTGGCATGTCCTAGTGTGTTTGAGTATCTCTGTCATCTCCAATATGTGCCTGATATGGATCTGAAATGTACATGGTACCAATTTTGGAGTTTCTGTACTTCCTTGTGTAGTGTAAGCCTTCCCTGGAGAGGTCTTACATGCATCACATGGCACGAGTTTGAGCTGTATGGGAAGGATCAAAGACATGGTTCTTGTGTGATGGATCTGTTTTTGTCAGATTTACAGCTTTACCTTCCATGTTTTTGTTAGAGTTGAACATAATCTTAACTCTCAGTATCCTCCGTCTCAGTGTCTTGTTATCTAGCTGAAGTCCTTGTTTGGTGTTCTCAATAATCTGAGTTGATAAATTAGATGGTGAGAGGGAGCAGAAATCATGAAAGGTAAATTTGGCAATTATTCCTTTACCTTTAACCTTTCCTATTAGGCAGTCACTATTTTTAGTTGTTTATACTTTTTTTAAATTTAGACTATTTGAACCTGCATGACTGCCAAAACCAAAACTTCCTAAGGTCTGAGACCAAAACCAAGCCTAACAACCTTGTGTGAAAGTAAAACACATGGGAGTTTAATTCTGCACAGTGTTCACGGACATGCTGGATTACAAGAAAAGATACCTAAAATCCAGAGAAAGTTGTAATGAACTGCAGGTCTGTACAATGCTGTCTATTTAGTATATAATGGGAACCATGGAGGGTGAAGGGAAACCAAGTTTCTAATCTGAAGCTAACATCTGAGAATTTGTTATCAGCTTATTGTCCTTCATGACGATGTAAATGTCACAAAAACTAGTAAGGAGGTGGATGGCTGCATTTCACTGTCACAAGTGCAGAGTCTGCTGACCCTTACAGGGAACTTGATCCATGTCAAACATAAAACATGAAGTGTGGTGGTAATGCCAATAGCAGCTTCATAAGGGACTCAGTGGGTGAGTCATATACTTGATACCCATGCAAATAATATAATTTATATGAAAATATTCCAACATACGTATATAGAAAATACAACTTCGCACATGTGTCGGTAATCATCATCATCATCCAACCTTCTCCCATTAGAATGGGGTCGGCTATGGAGCATAAGTTAGTTACAGACAAGATTTGGCGGAGTTTTATGACCGACTGTTGATCTGATATCAACCTTTCATGTTAGTGCCAAATTCCTAGCCAATGTAGCTATGAGCATGAGAGAGACATGTCGTAGAACCTAGGTGGCTAGCTGGCAAGTAGGTAGACCTACCTTTCTGATTACAGTTTACAACTTTACCTTCCTTGTTTTTGTTAGAGTTGAACATAATCTTAACTCTCAGTATCCTCCGTCTCAGTGTCTTGTTATCTAGCTGAAGTCCTTGTTTGGTGTTCTCAATAATCTGAGTTGATAAATTAGATGGTGAGAGGGAGCAGAAATCATGAAAGGTAAATTTGGCAATTATTCCTTTACCTTTAACCTTTCCTATTAGGCATTCACTATTTTTAGTTGTTTATACTTTTTTTTTTAATTTAGACTATTTGAACCTGCATGACTGCCAAAACCAAAACTTCCTAAGGTCTGAGACCAAAACCAAGCCTAACAACCTTGTGTGAAAGTAAAACACATGGGAGTTTAATTCTGCACAGTGCTCACGGACATGCTGGATTACAAGAAAAGATACCTAAAATCCAGAGAAAGTTGTAATGAACTGCAGGTCTGTACAATGCTGTCTATTTTAGTATATAATGGGAACCATGGAGGGTGAAGGGAAACCAAGTTTCTAATCTGAAGCTAATATCTGAGAATTTGTTATCAGCTTATTGTCCTTCATGACGATGTAAATGTCACAAAAACTAGTAAGGAGGTGGATGGCTGCAGTTTAAGCTCCTCATGTAATCAAGGAGCACCCTCCAAGTTCCCTAGACTATAAAGAGTCTAGACGAAGAGGTAAGATGATACAATTTACTATACAGAATTGCATTCATCTCTATGATGTGTCGCTAATGCTTCCACTTAATAAATACTCATTTGTGATATGTGCCTGAAACATGTTTAAAAAGCCAAAGCCATTTCCTCTGTGCCTAAAACATGAGTATTAAGGCCCTGTTTCCAATGAGTGTTCCACATTTGTTGGATGCGATTTTCCAAGAGTGTTGATTACATTTTCAAATTATCTTTTATGGAGTATGGTGTGAGTGTCCGTCATGGTTTACGGAAACAGGTGAAATGAGTGTGCCCGGATGAACATGGAGACCAGTGGGCCCCACTGGATTTTCTGGGGCAAAACTCTATATAGGTTAATTTTGTTATTGTAGAAAAAACATATGACTAAAATTTAAGGCTCCACTGCAATTGTTATATCTACATGACAGTCCAAATGGTAAATTAGTTGGATGTCCTAGGTTCGAATCTTAGAAGTTAAACTCACATTAGTGTTATTTTACAAAATAATTCTTCTACTTCTTAAGTCTCCTTTCTAACTATCTAGCGGCCCCCCACTGACTAAAATTTCTTGATATGCCCCTGACTGAAATTACATTATTTGGTAATTTTGATCACTAGTTGAATGCAATAGTGTGTTGTACAAATTGCTTGCCTCCAAAGTTCTGAGCCAGGCGATGTCACCTGTCTTCAATATACTTATTATATAAGTCATGTGGATTGGGACGCTATATTGTGTATGCTAGTGCTAGGGCCCTTCATGTTAACTTTAGTGTATTTTGGCAGGGAATGAGGGGGCGTTGAGGAGGGAGATCCAAATATGGAGGGAAAATGCAGGAAAAGGAGGATGGAGGTTGTGACGAAGTGCAGTTTGCTGGGTTTTGGGCCCTTTCTGGGGTATGGTTCGGGAATGGAGGAAGATGGGTCAGCATCCACTTTCAGCAAGGGAGATGCTCACTGGGTAATGGGGTTTTGTTTTCAGAATAGAGGAAGATGGGTGGCATCAACTTTCAGCAAGGGAGATGCTCACCGAGGCATGGGGTTTTGGTTTGAGAATGAAGATGTGTCAGCATCCACTTCCAGCGAGGGAGATGCTCACTGAGGGCACCCACACGAGCAATCTCAATGCTATTATCACCACTTTGTCCTTTCCCTATATCTGCTATGATCGTCCTACAATTGTCTGGTTAATACTATGTTGTTACTTTTACTTTCTTGATTGTGGATTGTTATGTGTGGATTATTGTTTTCTGATCTGGGTCATCACCCGTTTCATCCTTCATATAATGACTAAACTAATTCTAATTGTCCCCTGTGATTTTCTCTGGTGGTTCTTTTCTCCTAATTTTATTTAGGATTATTTTGTATGAGGGTACCAGGTTTAGGATCTAATTAGACTTTGGGTACTGGGTTTGTCCGTTTTAAACTTTGGGTACTCGAACTTTGTTGGTGACACATTTTAGTGACGAACATTCGTCATTAAAAGACTCATTTCGTCACTGAAAGTCCAATTTCGTCACTAAAATGTATCACTAAAAAAGTTCACCCGAAGTCTAATTAGGTCTAAACTGGTATCCCTATACAAAATAATCCTTTTATTTATGTTTTTTCGTGACGTGGACTCAAAATTTCTGTGTATTGAATAACACAGTGGGGCAAATGAAGGTCAATTTCTAGCTGGAGTTGAATTTCTTTGGCCAGCACTGATGCTAGCTTCATCTGCATTTCAGGCCGGTGCATCTATCCTCAAGGTTAGAGCCATTAGTCATACTTATATGGAAATCCTGTTCGTTGAAAATCTAATTCTTGTTAATCATGCACCAGGAATTTGCTTTCATCGATGCTGCACGGCGTCTCCAGGTCCTATTTATTTCTAAATTCTTTAACCTAAGCTTGTGTTTTTCATCTTATTCTATCTGTTGCCGAACATGGAAGGTACCACATGTTTCTTTACGTTCTCAACTAAAATCTTTTGCAGGGAAAGCCTCTAGATATATTTGTTGTCAATTCTTTTGGATCTGGATTTCAGGTGATTAACGGTCTTGATCTTTAGCTATTTTTAATTTGAATATGAAATCTACAAGTTGATATTGTTTCTGTTTTTTTGGTGTTTATAGATATCTTAATCGAAAACCGTTCATATATGAAACTCCTCTAATTCTGTTTTAAACCAAGTTCCTAATTTCTGTTATACAGGCTCTTTTTGTGTTTTTACTGCTCCCTGTTCTTTCCAACTTGAGAGGAATTCCTTTTGCTAAACTTCCAACATATCTAAAAAATGGTGCAGCATGTTTTTTGAATGTCGGAGGCAGTACAACAGGCAAGATTTCTTCTGTGGAATGATTTTATGATTATAAAGTTGATCATTGGCTATGTCTTGTTTTTCTTTGCTATTTTCTATTTAATATCACCCTTCTAAAACTAGTGCCAATAGTAAATGTAGTCAGAAATTGTTATAAATTTTAGTATTGAGGAGCTACATTTTAATATAAAAATATATTTCTTTTGTCGACACAAATCCAGCTTATTTGCAGAAAATGTCTTTACATGTATATTGTAACCTTACCCAATTTTGTTGAACATATAGTGTGATAGATCCTTACTTTAGGACAAACAAAAGTGAAACTTCGATAGAATTTTTTATAAGAGGATAAACTCAATCTAACCTATAAAATATATTGACCTCCTGCTTGTTTCGTTGCCAATTGTAATAATCTTCGTCTTTCATATTGTTGCTGCTCTATTTTCTCAATCTCCTTTTCTTGTTTCCTTCTATTGTTACCATTGACACTTTTTTGCTTCCTCAGCCATCGTAGTTGTTATTTCTGTTGCTATTTCTATTTAATACAGCTATTGCAAAAACCTACTACAGGTACAGGTGGGTCAGATATCTGGAGATTTGCTCAGTATAGAGCCTTCTGATTGTGCTATCGTTATTGTCGGCTGTTATTGCTTCTAGTTTTGATTTTACTTCAATTTTTGAATCTTCTTTGCCATCGTGCTGCTTATGTTGTCGCATCCTCTGCTTTCGTCTTTTCTCTTGTTTCCTTCTCTATTTTCTTACTGTTTCCTCTTCTTTACTTCTGGGAAGAAGAGGAGACATTTAAGGCTAAGTTCTTCTGTTTTTTCCCTCTGTTCTCATTCTTCTGGCCTACCCCTTCTTTTCTTTCCTTCTGCATTATTGATTCCTCTCTCTTTTCTCAGTAGGGGATGAAACACTAAGGATAATTTCTCCTGGTTCTGTATTTATATTCTCCAAGTTACCTTTCTCAGACAGACTAGTGAAAATTGAAGACTGAAACATTAGTCTAACAAAACTTGGTAGAAATTCATGGGCCACTAGTCAAATTTGGGTTCTTTTCCATGCAAAGCCCCCAAATGTTCAATATTCTACATAAACAGCCATACTCTTGTTTGTTCCTTATATCCCTTAGAAATCCCTAAGTTGATATAAACTGCACCGGCCAGTTTCTTTGTGGAAAATGTTTCTTGAGTTTCTCTGATTCCCTATTAAAATTGAATTGGCAGTTAGATAACTTAAATCTGATTGAAAGAGAAGACTTCTGCAACTCAGCTAGCCTCAGAGAGATCTCTGATCTCAAAGGTTAAATTTAGCCAACATATAGGAGCACAACTGCCTATTCTTTGAGAAAGATTCCAAACCATACACCTAGTTAGATAACTTCAATCCATTTGCCCGTGCGTTGAGAGAATAGTCTCGAGTGTTCGTTAGTATAATTTTGATCTTTTCAGAAATTTCCATTTGCTATGAATGGCCAAGATTCACCTAGTTAAGAGAGTAACAAAATCCAAAGACACTTTGAGATCATGTTTATTCCAAAATAGTATAACTCGGGGCTTATTGGAATACTTGGGAATTGTAAAGAAATATTTGATCAAAGTGGCATATATGAATTTCTAAATATTTGTGGTTTATGGGGAAAAGAACTTCATTTAAATTATTATGATACTTTATAGGAAAATTTATTCTTCATCATGAATAACCAAATGATTATGTTTGTGCTAAAGAGTATAGACAAGCTCTATCTCATTCTGAAACAGGATATTGCCCCATTTCTTTACCATTTCTTTCATTCATTTGTAAGAATCAGTTTCAAGTTCCAAGGTTCGCAGTATCGGTATTGGATTTGTTATCAGACCTTTCTTATGAGTATTAGGTTCGGCGGTATCACTAGTATCGGCAGCTTGAGATCGGAGTATTGGATTTTTTTGTACCGGAAAACAAATAATTTTTAATAAATTTAGAGAAAATATTTTAGACATTTAGGCATAATTTTAAGTATTTTGTGTGTTTTTTCATAGTAGTTTTGAAATTAAATAAAATATTAGTCACCATTGCTGAATGTTTACCTGGGATATGTCAATTTTCTTCATTTACATTATTTTACAATCTGACTATGGGTTTACATTCTTGTTGGTTAGTCTTTTTCGTTCAATTATCTTTACCGAATTAATTGGGAAAGAGACCCCTAATATCTGGATCAGTCAATATATGTATCGGTCGGTATCGGATCAGGACATGCAAAACTGTATCGATATATCGGATCGGTATCGACCGATAATGCAAACTATGGTTTTAACGTATACATAAGTGTGGCCACAAATTTGAAGATCTCTCGTCGTCTTGGTTGCTTTACAAATATTTCTTTGCCAACTTTCCCCTTTAAGGATCATATTTGAAACATTCTCACTGATGTCTCTCTGGTATTGCAGATATACAAGTTTTGGTTGAGATATGTTAATATGTTATCATTGACCATGCAATCATTAAAAGTGGCTTTACCTCCTGCACCCTTTTTATGTCCTTGATTTCTTTTCAATGCTGATAAATGATAACTAAGACTTGTTAGGAACGAAACGCGAAAACCGTTTCCTAAATCAGAGAGTACCTGCGAGAGAACCAAGCAAAACGTACAAACCAAAAAATAACAAACACAAATCGCAGACAGAGAAATTTTTACGTGGAAAATCCAGATGGAAAAAACCACGGGACGATCGGAGTTCAACCCTGAAGAACCTCCACTAATGGAATAAAGAGATTACAAGCTCCTCATCGATCCGATACGGATCACCACAACTCTTTGGAACAGAAAATAGATTACAACCACGAAGAAAAAAGACAATGAGAAATATCCCAAATTGATTTACTTCTCTGAAACGACCTCCAATCCTTCTTTCTCCTCTCCAAAGTTGCAATGGCACTCTTGCCACATTTTTTCCTCTCTTATTTTTTATTTATTGTTGTTGTATATTGCATGAGCCTTTATATAAACCTTTGCATGAATTAGGATTTCCATATGAAAATCTATACATGAAAATAAAAAATATTTATGGAAATCCAATTACATTCAATCATATATTTAATGAAAATCAAATCATAAATTGACTTGCCATAAATTGAAAATCCAATTATATGAAAAGTTAATAAATGAAAGACCCAATCATAAATATATAATTAGAGTCAAAGACGAAAATTTCATATAATATTTGCTTACCATAAATGTTCCAATACACAGCACTTGATGCACTTTTTGAACTTTTTTGACACACGGATGACGGTCGTCACACTTCGGAGTATTCTCCTTGAAAATTTCACCCACTCCAACAGAACTTAATGCATGGTACTTACCTTTTCTGAAAGTTAAACGTAGAGCGAGCGAATTCACTGAGCTTCCATCAACTGTTTGTTGTAGTACACTATTCTAGTTTCAACTAGTTTCCAACTCTTAGTTTTCATCGTGCCGATGCCACAAAGTAAGAGAAGTTTTTGATCAAATTGAGCTGTGGTTTCTAAATTATAACAAAATTATGCAAGTGACATGCAAGACTGAGTATCTAATTGAGGATTACTAGCACTTAACAGTAGTAACTGTCATTTAACAATTCCCTAATATTGGTGGCCATTGAAATAAAACTTCTTAAGAATGATCGTCACGTAAACAATTTTTGTTATTTATTGGTTCCTAATACTGCCCAGTGGGAATCACTGTATATTATGCCACTATACTTAATGGTATCCTGTTAGTGGTGGTAACAAAACCATTGGCTGTGGAGGCTTTAAGGTTTCACCTGCCAAAGTTTTCATCCATTTGCTGATGATATACACTTTCAATTCTGCTTCTTATTAACAACAGAATAAATTGGTTAATGATGTGAAAAATGTTTTATTGAGATTTTTTTTACTTGAAATAGAATCAACTGGCTTAATTTTGTACAACAATTTTCAGGTTGTGAAGGAGCTCCTTTATTACCCTTACTTTTTATGATGACAAACATGGCTTTTAACATATCATTGCTAAATCTAGTAAAGATGTCATCCGCAGTAGTCTCTTCAATTTCAACAACAATATCAGGTTCTCTCTCTCTAATCCCATTTCTTAGAAGTGCTTGAATTTTTTTTATAGGCTAAATTTCAACTTTATACCCTCAACTATTCAAGTTTTTCAACTTGATACAATAAACTTTAATATTAGACAACTTAATACCTTAATTATTATAGTACAATTTAATTTCCTAATAGTGTTAACAAAAAATCTAAAATGACAAAAATATTCCACTCATTCGTAATCACTTCAAATAACTCCATGGGAGGGATAGGATAATTTGGTCAACAAATTATTTTTTATTCTTGTTGAAACGAAAAAATAAACTCCTGATTGACGGAGGGATCAACATGAAAATATTCAATAGTTGAGGGTAGTAGTTGGTATAATATTAAAGTTTAGGATCAAATTATAAAACTTGAATAGTTAAATGTATCAAATTGAAATTAAGCCTTTTTTTTTATATAAGATTATGCTTTGTTTGGCTAACCATTTCTTCTCTCTCTTGTGCAGTGCCTGTGTCCATATATATTCTCTCACTTTCATTACCGTATGTCCCACAAGGCGCAAGGTTGAATTCGTACTTTGTTATCGGTACTGCAATTCTAGTTCTGGGCTTGATGTTGTACAATCTTCCTCGATCATCCAATTATTCCTCCAAGAAAGATTGATGCTAGCCTCATTCAAAGCATGACACATTGCATCTCGACGGATACTATGGCATTCGCGGTCTCCATTCACCTCAAGTTATGGGTAAACCATGCTTATTATAATGGGGACCTATATGGCTGTTTCGAGGATGAGTTGCATTCAAATCATCATCAGCAGCCAGAGACGAGGCACACTCAAAGGTGGAAGTGATATTTAGTTTCTGGAAATATTTTCAAGTGAGTGATAATTTTCAGTGTTTAGATTGCCTGAATGCAAGGTTTGTTCCCGAGTTGAATATTCTCTATGTAAAGATATTTAATTGATTAAATTAATCATTGTTCATGTCATTCTCTCTATTATAGACTTATAATTGTTATTGTAATTGAGCTAGCATATTCTCTTGTGAGTTGATGATTAGGTATATATAATGTACTATAGCCGATGATGCAGCGTAGGCTAGACTTGGTATCTGCTCGTATCCCAAAAGTGGAAGGAGAAAGTAACACATCCTTATCAAGGAATGCACAGAGTTCGGAATTAAGATATTCACCTCCATTATCACTACGAAAAATTTGTATATTCATTTTGTACTGTATCGTCACAATTTGATAAATTTTTTGAAATGCAAAATTAACCTCATGTTTTGAATTCATCAAGCTAATTTTAATGTCTGTGCAATCATCATAAAAATAACAAACCATCAAGCCCCACCAAGTTCGACAATGTTAGATGGGTCCCCAACATCTGAATGTACTATAAAAAATGGAAGCAACTTTTATTTGAACTTGGTAAAAAAGAAGTAAGATGTCTTTTAACGAATTTACATGCTTCACATCGAAATTGAGAAATATTAGTCTTGACAAATAGACTATAAAACAACTAGTGCAAATCACTAAAAGATGAATGTCCAAGTTGATGATGCCACAACACACTTTACTTCTGAGATCTTCTAGAACAAGACATTTACTCAGTAAACCAAAACTATAGTTTCCCATGCCTAATACCATAACCATTCATCTTTCTTCCATTCAGATATAATTAAAAACATGAACATGAGGCAAAAAAATTACAATACAATATAAGGTGAGGGTTATGTTAGCCACTAAGAGTCAATTGTAAGGAATAACAAGGACAATACTAATATTAAGTGTCCGAGAGAGAAACAGTACCCTCCCCTACAATAGGGATATCACTACCATTGGCAACATTGACAAAATTTTGTGTGAAGGGGTTTTATGAATGACATATTTAGCATTACAAAGTCATATGTTCCGTAGCACCAGAGTAATTTTTTTCATGTATTATTCATAGCAAGAGCATAAGTATTACACTCATTACCTGCTATAGTAAATAATTTTGATGCCTTCTCAAAATTATTCTTGACTTCAGCTACTAAAATCCGACTTCTGTTGTAGTGAAGCTCAGAAGACTTATCTCAGTTGTGAGGACAGATAATAAACTAAAAAACATCGACTCTTGGAATGTCCCATAAAGCCATAATACAAACATTTATACGGTGGACGGTATGAACCATCTTTGGTAGTGACAATTCGGTATGATCTCGGCTAGTCTAGCTGGACCGGTTCTTGCATTATCGATTTGTTGGGTCAGATCTTTCAAATTAGTTTTGTGGGCTAGGAAGATGACACATATATGTGTGATTTATATAAGTGTCATGATTAAAAAGAAGTCTTTTTCCGACAAAACATAATGTCACATATATGTGAGTATAAATACTCTTCCATATCTATAAAATATTTCCATGAGAAGCAATCTAAAAATTTCAATTATCGACATGTGGAGGCACAAAATTTTGCTTAGTAATGTAATGTAATGTAATATTATATAATATAATATATTTATTATATTATAGAAAATTGAAAAAATCAGTTCTCTCAATTTAATAGAATATTTTAAGCTTCTAAAAGGGCTAATTAGCGTTTAGACCCTGGACTTTATACCAACTTAGAATTTAAGTCATGACATGTCCGATTGGAGATTTTAGACTCTAGATTTTATTTTTTTTGTATTCCTTTTTCTATTTTACCCTCAACATGAATATAAATACAAAACTAATTCACGTTGAAAAGGAGGGTATAATTAGAAAATTGAAAAAAAGGCAAAAAAATAAAAAAAATTCATGTTCTAAACTTTTCAATTGGACATGTTAGGGGCCTAAATTCTAAACTGGTATAAAATCTAGGGTCTAAAGGCTAATTAGCCATTTCTAAAAAAATATTTGGTGTTAAAGAAGTAAAACAAAAAAGGCCACAATGATATAATGGGTTTGTGATGTTTGACGGATCAGACCCACCTCCTTCGAACTCCGAAACCTCTTATTCTTCTCCCGGCTACAACTTTCAAAATGCTTGCAATTTGGGAAAGAATTAATCACGAGGATTTCTTAAACTAGCATTTTTTAGGGTTTCTTCTCATATTGATTTGGGGATGATCGATGGGTTCTGAGCGCAACTTCGTCGAAGAACTCGAGAAGAATTTCAATCTCAGATGCGGAAAGATTCAATCTTTTCATCTGATTACTCAGGGTTGATCAAGAATCTAGGGTTCTTGAAGATGGTTTGGGACTATATTGCACGGTCACAAATAGGACATGGATGAGACGTTTAGGAGTGTCCGACACGGACATTAATGTAAGTTTTGATGCCCTAATTCGTTTATGTTTTTTTTTGCCATTTTTTTAGTATTATTATCTATTAGTACTAAATTTATCTTTCCTTTTGTTATTACTTGTTTTGAATTGGTGTGATATCTATGCTAAAGATTGAGTCTTTGCAATTAGTATAAACTCTAGATTCATAGAATATCCATATTGTTGTCAACTTTGTTATACAAAAGGAAGCATATTAATATGCAAAAGATAAAAAGGGCATAATGACTAATCTTTGCTCATCATTCTCTTTGGGATTATCACCTCAAGGTCCTCAAATCGCATTAGTCAATTGGGCATAATGAATTATGATTCATAATGAAATTCCAATTCTAGCTACCTCCTATCCTAAATTCTAATTCCTACATAATATCAAAACAAAAAGGAGAAAGAGTTGAGTATTAGAAATGTCAAATAGTTCTAGCACATAATGTTCAGAAGAGAAACTTCTGGGACAGGTGAAATTGACCTCAGACATTTCGCAACAAGACTGATATGCTTCAACCTCATGATATCAACTGTATGACTTCTAAGACCTTCTCAATGCATTCAACGAATCACTTTTTCGACCAAAAATGTTAAAAAAAAATCAGGTATTCGAGAAAAGCCTCAACCATTGGTTGCCCGGAAATTTCTGTATATAAACTTATAACATGGATGATTCTAATAGACGGGATGTTAGTCTAGATAATTTTCACCAGCAAACTTATAACATGGAACGAGGCGCTCAGTGCCTTTGAAAATCCTTTGTTATTCATTTGCTTCGTGATATGTCTAAATAAGAAATAAGTTCTTCTTACCATTCCCCTGACTTTGTTTTACAGGTTCGCCCCCACCTTACTCAGTGCTGTCTCTTCCTTAGAAATCAGAAGCGAAAAAAGAAGCAATGGAAGAACGCAACTGCTTAGAAGAATCTAAAGTTGGGAGCGTGATAGGAGCGCACGTTAATAATTTTTATGTTTATTAACTATTGTTATAAAAAATTAACAAATATCTTAATATTTATTAGATTTATAAAGTTCAGTACAAAGTTACAGAGAGATCATTCGCATGTTGATTCTTTATGATGTCAAAGTAAATAATCTTTAGTTTCTTGGTACTTTGATAAACGTGTATTAAATTTATGCTAACTTTTTTTTTCAAAATTTGTCCTCTTTTAAAATTATGGTCATACTATGGAAATCGCTCATGTCACCGAGGAAACGATTTTCCGTCGCCGAAGAAACGAGCTCCCGTCATCGGAGAAACGAGCTCCCAATAAGAACGGTCGAATTGAAATTCTTACTGAGATTTGTTGACCTCCTAGGAGTTTATGGCTTCTAAGCCTCTTCCACATATGCTCACGTATCCGCACTACAAACTCTTGCAATAATAGCTCACATCGGCAAATACTCTCCGCTCATAATTATCTAATTCTCTTGCTAGATGAATAGGATAGGAAAAAAGGGTTTTGGTACCACCACTCTTTAGTTAAGACAACACTCCGAGAAGGTCAAGATGTATGCAACCTTATCTCAATAGAAAATGGTGTTTATGCGACTTGGATCTGCATCCTCCAGTCCAGGATGCAAACAACAAACCTATCTTGCCATGTCAGGCGATGCCCTCAACGCTTGTCATTGATTATCTTTCAGACTTTAATTTTAATCATATCGTATTCTAATCTCCCCCATGTTAGGAAGGAAAGAGTACAAAATCTGTACCATATCCCGTGTTTACCTGAAAATTTTCACATTTTAATGATGCCAACCACAGTTGTGCAGAAAATAATTAAAAGGCAATCATTACCTAAAGGAAGCATATTGAATTCTTTTGGCATATAATCTGGACCAAGTTCCATAAACTGACATGGTACTGATATTGAACTCTGATCCAGGTACATCCCAAATCATAATATAAAGCAAACAAATTGTGTGGTGGTTGGATCTGATCTGAACCAAACATCATAAATTGACTAGGTAGTGATACAATTGCCAAATTTATTGCAGCTTTAATATGTATATAGCTCGAAATACTGCCACAGACCTTACTGGAGCTATCCCTGTCTACAAATTCCACATTTTTATAAACTATAATCTTTATCTTTAAATAATATAGTTGAGTTACACAAAACTAATTCCCTAAAACTTGTACTTGGTTTTTATCTTGGCAACCAAACATCCCAAATTTACAAAATAAATAAAAAAGAGGTTCTGTGAATCCGGACCCCATGAATGTTTCTGCTAATGACTCATTCCTTAGAAAAATAAATACCTATTAAATATTCAATACATTTTTTGGTAATATTCTGGGATTATGGTATTTTGTTCATAATTGCTAAGAGACATGTTTTAAGTCCGTATGATATTACTGTTAATATTGAATTAAAAATGTCAAAAGTTGTTAATACTTGAATACATTGTATAATGCATGGAACTGTATTATTCCATATACTCCTTATCAATTTAGAATCCTTTACCTTATTGAAACATTAAGAATGCTACGCGTCTAATGTCTTCTTCATGAGGGGCATGTATGTGTATACATCTGAATCTGCGTATATGGTGCATCGGCAAATCGGTTCCGCGTCCTTGGGAGATAGGAGAACGTTACTTCATCGAATTGCCCTATGAGCTTATCCAAGTGCTCACGATAGGGTATGTTTCTTTCAGAACCTTGTTCTCCCATTGGTTTGACTGATAACCGAGCCTCCAATCACTTGCAAACATTTGACTGACTTGTGCTGCTCTCAGATCAGCGATGCTTAGTATTCAATTACATTGGTGCATAGGAAACTCAACGCAGATGCCAATGGAATTCTTTCCAAACTATGAGCTGATCGAAGTCCTTTCTGTGTCTAAGAAATGGCCTGATACTACCACTTGGATCTGGAACCTACATGCTGATGCTCACGATTTCGATAGTCATACCAGTGATTTGGACGAGATCTCTCGAAAAGTATTTAGTTCAATTGTCTAAGGTTCTTAGTTGTACTTGAGCTTTCTTACATTAGATACCACCAAAAATCTATACCATTCTTTTCAACAAAAAATATAGGTTGTTGCATGCATGTTTTTTCAATTAACAATATAATATGTATTCTTCATTTCTCTCCTAAAAGATTGAGAATCCACTGTTGAAAATCCACAACTTTATGCTAAGCTACATTAGTTGAAGATAAATTCAGTGTTGTATACATTACACTGATATGTTACATTATATATATTAATTTCTGTATGTTTTCCATGCCTAGATGTTCATGAAAAGTCACATGTGAACTCATAGCTTGGCACACAAACAGAGTTGGCTTCAGCATTTTAGAGGTCCTAGACAAGTTTCCAAAATGAGGCATTTATCCCTCTATTTTTTTATAAATCCAAAATCTAGCCCTTTATATAATTACTTTTATAAATTCAAAATCCAATAAATCCAAAAATGAGGCCATAGACCTTTTTTTCTCTCCAAGTTGTACTCTTTTTTTTCCAGGCAGCTATGGGCTTCCCCAAGTCCATAGTTTTTTGGAAAATGCTAAGTTCACAACCAAATGCTTACAACCACTACCCCCCCCCCCCCCTCCCAACCCCCGCGCGCGCTTTATGGGTCCTACCCTGCCCCACCTCTTTCCTCTCTCCCCCAACGGAGGCCGGCCACGTGACGGTTGTAAGAGGAGTTGTAAGCATTTGGTTGGTAGGCATAGCAAAGTCCTAGTTTTTTTTGGGTCCTGAGCTTGTCTAAACTGCTGCATAAAAAAAACTAAAATTTTAAAAAAAATGGAGGCCCCTCGGGGTAGGAGGCCCTAGGAATGTGCCTAGCCCGCCTCCCCCTGGAGCCGACCCTGCACACAAGGATTTGCCTAGAGCCTATCGTCTTTAAGATCTCGTTTGGTTTGGTTCTCAGAAGGAAAATCAATTACATTGTCTTTTTCATTGGGATGAAAAATTAGAATTCCTGTCTGGTTTCCTTTCATGTGTTTGGTAAAACAAAAAAAGCATTCAAAAAACCCATTTGATTTTCCTTCTAGTGTTTGGTTGGGGCAGGAAAGAAATTTTTTTTTTATCAATCTTCCAATAATATCCTTGCATTTTAAAATAAAAATAACATCATGAAAATCCAAAAGTAATAGGTAAAATAGGCAATAACACATTTGAGTAGGGTATTGTTGTACTAAATTTTTGTAATAAAAGTTGGAAAAGGAGAAGAGAAAATCAATCCCATGGGTGGGTTCTGAAAGGAACCTATCGAAAATGAGAAAATGAGGAAGTTAGTTTTAGAAAGTCTTTTAACAACGGTAAATTCCCAGGATTAGGGTGATTAGTTGTATTTCTAGGATAATACCTTAGAATTAAGTATGACTTATGTATTTAAAAAAATTCTTCCCTATTTTGTAAGATTCATCTGCCCTTGCTCTATCTGTGTACATTGTTTTGAAGAATTTCTTATGCATTTTGTACAATTCTTCTAAATTTAGGTTAGATTTGTCGCGAAAGAGGATTCATTAAAAGAAAATATTTACTTCATTTTTTAAGTTATAAAATTTAACCAAAATTTTAAGTTATAAAAAATATTATATCAGATTTTAATTACATTAACAAACTTTATCTTATTTATCTTTCCTCAAATTTCAAAGGTTACTAAGATTTATTTATTTTAAATTAAACCGGTTCTACCCTAAATTGGCCTTGAACTGGCCGGACACAGTCCAGTTCGACCTAGCCCACTCCCGACCTAACTCGGGTCCGTGCTAGGTTACCCCCCTCCCCCTCTTCCAGGTAGATCGGGCCGGCTCGCCTCCACTCTGATCCAAGCCCGGCCCGGTCAAAACCGGTCAACACAGGATCTGAATCGGCCCGACCCGATACACACCTTGAGCCGAGCCAATTTATTTAATTAAGTGATAACCGACTTATGTTGTGCGGCCAAAGCCCATAGATTTCTTTCTAGTTTAAATATTTGGTTTATAAGGATTGGGTCAGAGCCCTTATGCCTAATTCCAAATGTCTATCTCTAATTCCAAATGTTAGTTGATATAGCTAGATTAATTAGGTATAATTAAGAATGTAACATTATAGGTGTTAAGGAGTAACTAATTTGGTTGATAAGGAATTATTTTATTACTTAGTAAGAAATATTTGTATCATTATTTTATAATTACTTATTATATAAGATATATATGTATCATTGTAATTACTTACTATATATGATATGTATGTGTTCATTATTTTATAATTACTTAGTATGTTCTTTTATTACTTTTGTATGTTATAAATCCTAGCATGTATATATGCATATAATTAAAATTATGTATTAAAATAAATACATCTTTATATAAAGTTTATACATACATGGATCCTTCTATGATATACAAGTATATATAAATCCTATTGTAAGCCTCCTGATTTTTACAATTTTGCAACTTACCATTTTAGCCATTATTGCAGAGTCTTGAAATTTTGTTGTCATTATTATTACTAGTAAAATTAACTCTCTTCTTTCCTTGTTTTATTATTTTTATTTTATTATTATCCTTTTCGTTAAAAATTTCTTCTAGGAATGCTCATCGGTTAGCATTAGGTATGATTGATGATTAGAATTGTCAATTGCGCCGGACCGGCCCAGCCCGGCACGAACCCGGCACGAAAAATTGGCCTATGTGTCGTCCCGACCCGATTAACCATGGGCCCGGACCAGTCCGACCCAGTATATTGGGTCGTGCCGGAGCACATATATCGGCCCATAAGATAGGCCCGGCCCGGCCCCAAGCCCAGCCCGATGGGTGCAATTGCAGGTGAGAGTAAATCTGTTAATAAAAATATGTGTGCAAGGAAGGACAATAGTCCATTTACACTGTCAAAATAAAAATGTGTGCAAGGGAAAAAGGTATTGTTTCCTCGATAATGGTACTGCTAGAACAAGGTAGTTTAATCCTAGAGGAGAATATGGCTATGAAAATTTGAACTTAAATCTACTTAACCAACTTTAGCATGGATAGATAGTAAAGCATGTAAGATACTTGGATAGATAGTAAAGCATGTAAGATACTATCAGTAGTAAGATCCCATTGCAGGGACAACATGACTGTTGTGGAAGCCGACGTTCATTGTGTGAAGTTGTTGGTCGTGAAGAGCCTCAACCTCTACTCCGGCGAGACCTACTTCGTTATCGTGAAGGCCGATCAGGATCCCTCGAGGAACTACTGGGCTGCCATTAACGTAGTTGCCCGAAAACCAAATACGCGGTCTGACGGTCCTCAATTAATATAGTGATGCGGGAGGATGCTCTGAAGGGAGGTTTGGATAGAAAAAACCAGGTTAAGAAACCAATATAGAGGATAAAAATTACTGTAGGTCACGTGCCGGCCCAGATCTAGCCCGGCACAGCCCGACTGAAAGCCCACCATGACGTGGGTCACGTGCCGGGCTGGGCTGAGCTTTTCCATCCTTGGCCCGGCCCGCTAGAGTGTGTGGGCCTGAGAGGCCCGGCCAGGTCCTATCCGGTCCACCAAGTTTTGTGCCGGGCCGGGCCGACCCGGCCCACTTGACCGCTCTATTGATGATATATGGCCCCTCTAAATTATTTACCCAAAAGAAATACAACTATTTATGTTTATTGGTTTATTAATACTAGCTAAACCCTACTCACCCAACAGCATCCTCCTCCTCCTCCAACCCTATACACCAAACATCCTAAACTCTTAGCCAACCCTTAATTCAAATCCTATACACACACACATACACACACAGAGGAGCTTTAAACACCAATACACATTTCCATTCAATGCACACCTAACACCATATACCCACCCTTCACCATCGCAAAACTCCCCCAACAGCAAGGCCCTTTTCCATTTCCTCTTTTAGAACTATATACTTTGATCCATCTCTCTTCCTCTTGCTATTTTGGTGCAAGTTTTGCACCAAACTACCACCCACCACCACCACCTTTTATTCTCAACAAGGCTAAAAGCCCTTCCAATTCACACACACACACAGCGCTTTTTAAACACCAATACACATTTCCATTCAATGCACACCTAACACCATACACCCACCCTTACACTACTCCCCACAACAGCAAGGCCCTTTCCCATTTCCTCTTTTAGAACCATATACTTTAATCCCTCTTTTGCTATTTTGGTGCTTTTATTCTCAACACAGCTACAAGCCCTTCCCATTCCTAAACGCACACACACCACACTCAAGCACAACTAACCATTAACCCCTCTTACTATTTTCATGCAAGTCTGCATAAAGCAACCTGCCATATATGCACAGTGCACCCGGGCCAATACTGAGCCTCCCTACCCGCAACACTATTCACCACCTCCTTATATCTTCTTCTTCTTCTTCTTCTTCTTTCCACCCTCTACTCATCCATTCTTCTTAATTCCTCCAAATCTCCTTTTATTCTTCCTCTGTTCCCTCCCTTCACACCATCACCTTCTCATCCTCACCGTCCCTATCTTCCTAATTCCTCCGACCAACCACCACCACAGCAGAAGCACATCACCATCACCAAAAAGGAAAGACAACAACACACCAACATGAAAAAGAAGAAGAAGAAGAGCAACAGACTCAACAAGAAGTAAACCAACAGAAGAAGAAGCACGAACAAGGGCTTTAGCGTCCTAGAGGTCCGGATCCCCGCTGACCCAGCGCTGGCCTCCATTCCGCCTTCCACCCCACATGAAGCCATTCATATCGTAGCCGCCGCGTGGAAGACCGACACCTCGCCGGATTTGCTGCGCCGCCGGAGAAGAGCCCTTTCCCCTCCTTCTTCTAGGAGGAATGAGAGATTTTTTTGAATTTTTTTGAATTTTGAGATCTCACTCCAGAGGAGGGTTTTCTAGCTTCTTCTTCGAGTGGTTATCAAGTACATCTAAGTTCTTAAGTAACTTCACGAGCTGCCAGTAATCAACAATTTTTTGGCTAATTACTTGCAGTTTGATAAGAAAATGAAGAGGATGGTTTTGTTTATTACTGGCAAGTCGTGAAGATAGTTAAGAGGTTAGATGTACTTAGTGCTAACAACGACTCGAAGAACAAGTTAAAAAGCCTCCTATTATTTAAGGCTTTTGATAAGGGCACTGTACATTTTACTCGGGGCTAGCCTAGGATTGGGACTAGCCCACTAAAGAGAAACTTTTACTTAGGCTAGCCCACTAAAGAGGAACTTTTACTTATACTAACCCAACATTTTACTCATACTAACCCACTACTTCCAAACCCTCCCAAACCCTCCCTACCCGACCGGAGCCCTCCCCCCTCCCGCCGTCCTCCTCCGCGTCCTCCCCCGTCCTCCACCGCAACCTCCCGTCGCCGCGTCTCCCGTCGTCGTCGCCGTCAAAACCAAAAAAGAAAATGAAAAAATAGAAGAACTGTCAAAATGTTGATTTTTAGGACTGTCAAAATTTTGACAGTCCTACCAATTGGAAGGACTGTCAAAATTTTGACAGTCCTAAATTTTTTTTTTTCTGTTAATTGTTGGGGGGACCAATTTCAAAATATCTTTAAAATTTCTATCCTTAAAATTTGTTATTTAAAATAATAAATTTATTATTGGTACATTAAATATTTTGTAAAAAAAAATAAAAAAATTTACCAAAAATAAAATTTGGAGGTCGAACCATCGTTTTTTTGCGATTCTAAAAATTTGGAAAGTCCGTCAAACGGTGAAACGGTTTATCCCGAAGTACTTTTCCATACGGTCATTTTGGCTCAAACTGGAGTTTGTTTCGATCTCCCAGTCAAAAGTTATGATACTTTAAAGTTTTATATTTTATATTTTTGCCTGTAATATGTACGTCTTACTTCGGATGAAAATTCTCTCTACACGAATTGTGTTACTCTCGTCGAAAACATACAAATAGACCTATTGTGTGACGAAAAACGATTTGAAAACAAATAGTTATGGCCGTTTGAAGTCTGATCGACGGCAGACGTAATATTCGTACGGTAGATTTTTTTTTTTTTTTTTGTTCAATGATAACATATTCTATTTTGGATGTTAAACTAAATAAAAAAAATCAAAATCTAAAACTAACTAAATAGAAATAAACTTAAAAAAAATGCTGACAATTAAAATGAGGACTGTCAAAATTTTGACAGTCCTTCCAAGTGGTAGGACTGTCCAAATTTTGACAGTCCTGATTATAACAATTTGGGCTAGCCCCAAATGAGGACTGTCAAAATTTTGACAGTCCTTCCAAGTGGTAGGACTGTCCAAATTTTGACAGTCCTGATTATAACAATTTGGGCTAGCCCCAAATGAGGACTGTCAAAATTTTGACAGTCCTTATTGTTTGTAGGACTGTCAAAATTTTGACAGTCCTTCCAAGTGGTAGGACTGTCAAAATTTTGACAGTCCTGATTATAACAATTTGGGCTAGCCCCAAGTAACTTTTAGGATGGCAAACTTGTAATTTTTTGTAAATTTCTAATGGGCTAGTCCCGAGTAAAATGTGCAGTGCCCTTATCAAAAGCCTTATTTAAAGGCTTCTCTCCTCTTACCCAAAATGTGCTTATTCATCTCCAACTCCTACTTACCAAAATTTTAACAGTGATAATACTGATTTTAACGTGCTTATTTATCTCCAACTATTCCTTATCAAAATGTGTGTCATACGGGATTAGAACCTAACTTTCATAACGTTCTGAAAATTTAATATGTAACACAATATCCATAATTTTAAGCAGATAATAAAAAATTTAAAACGAAATGTGCTGTGTGTAAAGTGGGGAATTGAACCTCCATACCTTTGAACGTGAATTCGCTCCTGCAAAGGATCCATCATGATCAGGGCTAATCCATTTTAGCCATCTATGTACCTAATGTTTTGTAAAAGAATCTCAACTTTATGTTCTTGCACTTCTTGCATTTCCGAAGCCTTGTCAGATCGTCAATAGAGCATAGGAATCGGACATTGATTCGATCTCAATCGTTCCATCTATCCAAAATCTTAACTTGTCTCAAGATTTTGTATTTCTACCCTCTTGGTTATATATATATATATATATATATATATATATATATATATATATATATATTGTCACATGTGAAGACAGGTGGAGGTGGAGGCTGGTACATGAACCTCCATTTGGAGGTGGAGGCAATATCTCACCTCTGAAATATAGGGAGAGGCGGGTACGGAAGCAAAAGAGGAGGTGAGGGGTTCAACCTCCGACCGGAATCCAATCCACTTACATCCCTAACTAGAATCAATTTTGGGTATATAACTAATATAATTTGTCACACAAAAATAACTATATACATAGCATATACTTCACTTGGACAAAAAAGGGAAAGAGAAGCCAACCTGATCCTGAGTGCTTATCAAGTCAATTGTCTCTCTTTAGAACGCAAATTCTGCCCTTCGAGTTTCAAGAAATCACAACCATCTTCTTATTAGGTTCAGTTTGCATGCTGGTACCCCTTCGAGTTTCAAGAGGTGAAGGGTCCAACCTCATGAAGCCCTTTTGACTGAAATCCATGCAACCCACTACCTTTACACATCCAGCACAATATTGCTTTCTCCACAGTTCCTACTGTCTAAATCCAATATATGTAACACTTTCTTGCCTGGTGACCTCTTACATGGGCCTAGACAAACCACAGTAAGGAATGCACAATCAAATTAAAAATATAAAAATATTGATGAGCAAATATAAAAAACACTTTTGGCATGAGTACATAATTGCTATATATGTACAAAAAGAGAAGTAATATATATAAGTAATATATATATATATATATATATATATATATATATATATATATATATATATATATATATATTACCACAAAGTTAATCGCATGCAACTATATCATGATCAGTAGCAAGCCCCTGGTGAATCTAAGAATGCAAAACATGTCAAATTTATATAATCTCTCACGTCTCAACTTTCACAGCTTGTTTTAGTGCAAATAACCCTTTCAGATACATAATAGTTGCTAGTATACAAGCAGAAATTAATATGAAATATACAACCACATTCTAACTTCTAGTGATAGGATGTCAGATTTATTAAAGCGCAAGATGAAATCTCTTTGATGTACATAATTGTTCAAACCCAATTTGACATAAAACTCGTGTATAAAAAAAATAATTTTGATTTAACTTTTCATAATATATTCAGGTCTAAGAAAAAAAAATGTGAATTATAATATTGGCTATAGATACAAATTTGGAATTTGGATTATAAACTCCTAAATGAAAATTCAAAAGAAAATAATTAGTTAAGCTATTTCTGATTGGGTATGTATGTCAAATTAGCAGCAAACTAATGTAGCCAATTCCCTAGAGGAAAGTCCTTGCCCAAATGTAAATAAACAAAGCCATAATACCTTGTTTAAATTTGACAAATGAAAATCAGGTAGAAAGTAGAAACCTGTCTCTAATCTCAAATGTAGAAGCTCAACCATCATAATGACAAAAATACCCATAATAAAATGCAGAGATCAACTACCACTAGTACCACTAAAGAGAGAAGCAATAAATCCATTACTATCATTGCAAATTATGCACAATTAATTGGGAAACAACATAAATAACAATACGACTGATAAAAACACTTAGACATGACTTCACACCGAAAATGAAATTACTTTTACTTCGACACACCTAGATATTCGCAATAGGTTGGCAAGTAAGCAAGAACTCCTTCATTTCCTTCCAACCCCTATACTTGTTTTGTACTTTTTATAGCTGCCGCATGTACAAGTATATCGTGCTGTCCATGCTTACTTGTTTTGACGGAGATAAGTGGCAGAGCACGATGACATCCCACCACTGATTAAATTCAACTAGCTTCTTTTTTTCCTTTGGAAGGAATGTACTCTGTAAACTTGATGTATATGTTCTGCAGCCAGCAATATCAGGAGAGCACTTAATGAGTCCTTCAAAGAATATCCAGCTCCAACGATCCCATCAACAAGCAGAGTGGTACATTGAACACACTTAATATCAGTAGTATCAGCTAAGTCAGTGTCCTTTCTACTATTACAGAAAGGGCTGAAATATGAGAAGTCAAAGAAGACTCTGCAAGGAAGCCAGCAGCCCCTTTATGTCTATTTCCAGAAGGTAAATCAGCGGGTGTTCTTCCAGAAAGAAACTCAGGAGTTGGATCTGTTAATGCTCCAGGAACTACAGGTCTACACCTATCTGAAATAGAAAGAAATCATAAACCGAAAGTCTTACAATCCCTGCACATCAAGTAACACGCAAATCATTTAGCAATAACACTTTTCGAGATCCTTACTTGACACAATAAGCTGCCAATTGAAGGGCTGGCCATCCATTCGCATCTCTGAAATTGACATTAACACCTGCAATTATCATTGGTTTCATTGCCCAATCATAACCAAGTGCAGCAGTTAAACGAGGAACACCCTGGACATCAACAAACTAGAACCTTTATCACCTTCAGCAAGTTTGTGAAGAAGCCAATCGTGCAACTTTTCTTTCAGTAGATTTTGAAAACTGATCCTTCATTATTTCAGAGGAAAACTCCTCACCATTACTTAAGTTCAGCATATTGTTGGGAAATCAGACACCAGAGTCGGATGCTCTAATACCAGACATTGGTATCGGACACGTCCTACAAGCGTTCTGACACAGTGTCTGAAACTGACCGCAGCGGAAACTTAGACCAACTCACCTGAAATAGCCAACCCCCGTCTAACGAACACCAAGCACAAATAAAGACAATGTATATGACGGTGACAACGTCATGTAGACAAATTACAATCTATATAACTCAGGTGAAATTACAAGATTGACAAAAATCAATATTGAACCATTTGTCTTAATATGTTCAACTCCCTCACCACACTCAAGAAGAAAAACAGAGATTACAATGAAATCACTCACCCTACCCGTTACGATATTCCTGAACGAAGGCGACAACACCTCGATCAAATCTCTTCTTCCTTCTGTCTTGGATGACGAGCCCTAAAAGCAAAGTATGGACTTTCTCTTAGATCTCCTGTGCACAAGCACCATGAATCTCCACTTTGTGCTCTTCTTTGTGCCTCCACCCTCAACCCATATATATATATATATATATACTTGAGAAACCCTAGTTTAGGTCATAGAAATTCCTAAATAGGAAACCCTAAAATAGGAAACCCATTACCTAAAATAGCAAGCACCAATTATGGACGTCCAAATTTGGTCAAATTAAATATTTGATACAAATTTGTAAATCTAATCAAATCAAATATTTAATGTAGATTTCCAAACCGCATCAAATCAAATCTTTGACCATATTTGGGCTCCAAAATTTGCTGTTACCAAATCCAGACTGAACCCAACACATATCGAACCACTTGTCAACAAGTTGTGTTAGTAATGAACTATGTTGTTGCTTATATGAATTTTCTCCTCAAAGTTTGTAAATGTGGAACTTAACTGGTCAACTGATCCAAGGTAGTTAAAGGTGCAAGGCACACTTGAGACGCAAATGGTCAATATCGTCTGAGGCACAAGGCGCACTTAAGACACGCGTCCGAGCGAAGTGAGGCACAAAAACATAATAATAAAAATATACATAAATAAATAAATAAATTAGCAATGTAAGAAATAAAACTAAATAACATATTAAAACCAAGAAAAATATGTTAAAACATAACCACGTGAACTAGCAGAACAACAATAGCACTGAACATAACTAACAAGAATTTGTATTCTCCCTACCACGCTTTTAGTAAATTTTAGTTTTTCAAGTTCAACTGTCGCAAACTTTGGCAACCGTGGAAAACGCTACCTCCCTCCTACCTATATGTATGAGGTAAGAGTTGGGGCCTTAAAAGTTTTTTGTAAAAATATACATAAGGCGCACCTTTTCTTGGGTGCGCCTTGCTGAAAGGCGCACCTAAGGCGCGCCTTGGGTGCGTCCGAAGAAAATAGTCTCGTCTAGTGAGGTGCGAGGCATGCCCGTGGCGCGCCTTTGACTACCATACTGATCCAAGAGAAAATAACTTCCCAATGCGTATCTGAAAACTCATTTCATCAGCATTGCAAGAGCTGAACTTAAATACACAGTATGCTTGAGGAAGATTACCAGATACTCAAAATTCCCGCACTTGACTGCACACGTTAATCTGTCCAAGTTTTTATAAAAAGGAACTCTTCCAAGCTTTATGTGGTGGTCATGGGAGCGGAGGATGTCGTCTTCCAAACTTCCACTTCCCCACACATACATGACAAATTAACATTTTTCTACCTTGTTTATGTCCTTCCAAACTTCCACTTCCCTAAACATACATGACAAATTAACAGTTTTCTACCTTGTTTCTATCCTTCAAAAAGTTTCCGGCAATCAGAACCATAGTTTGCAGTAACTTTGACGTGTGACGATCCGATATTGAACGCTATCGGTATTGAACGATACCGGTATTGAACGATACTGACATTAAGGGTCTTTTTCCCAGTCAATTCGGTAGAGAAAATTAAACGAAAAACACAAATCAACAAGGTTGTAAAGGTATAGTAAGGTTGTAAAAGCATGTAAATGAGAAAACTTACTTACCGTAGGTAATATAATCAAGACGGGTTACTATTATTTCATTGAATTTCAAAACTACTAAGAAACAACACAGAAAATACATACAACGTCCAATAATGTTGTATTAATTCAAGTAGGTAGAAGAATATATTTTTCATTAAAGGAATGTTTCTAAACCATGAAACTATTGGTATATATTGAAGAATTTTCAGAAAAACCTGATTAGATAGAAGGGGGAAAAAAATCTAAAGAATTTATTAAGAACAATTCACTAAAAGCATACAGAATAACTTTCAAAACAACATCAGTATTCTCCTGATGACTTTGATCAATAAGGCACAAATGTAAGGTTTTCAAAGCCAAGAATGGCGTAACAGATAAGTTAGAAATTTGTGTGTTTCTAATTCTTCAGAACTTTTTGCATGGCTACTAGACTTCTATCCATCTGATTAACATTGATAAATGATTTTATCCTCACAAAGGGAAAGAAGTTAATCATTTAGTTGTTCCATTAAAGGGGGCATAAGAAAAATACCTGCTGTTAAGCTTTTCCATTCTCTCTTAGCTCATAGAGAGCTCATCTCTAAGTCAGTCCCTAAATTTACAAGTTCCTTGCTTAGTAATGTTACCTTCCATTTCAGGTAAAGCTTGGAAGGATGCACATGGAAAGCCTTACACAGCATGGTCCAAGCCTTCGTCCATGTCTTACATCCACTGACTGCTAAATCAAGACCAATTTTACTCAGGTACAAATATATCCTCTTGTAAAGCTGAATAAAGATTAGTTTCTGATGTCATTGCCTGCAGTTTTGGGTGGTCATCTGGTAAATTAAGCATCAATTAGTCAATCTGGTAAAACAAGATGTTACTGGCAAGAGGGGCAGCAAGATTTAGGTGTCACTTACACTGGTTTAAGGAAGGAACTAGAATATTCAAGGGCAGGAGGTAAGCAGTCATCAAAGATCTATCCTCAAAAGTGGTATCTGGATCTTGTTTCACAATAATCTGTTGAATTGAACTCCGCTTTACATACACTGAAAGGAAGGGGCATAATTGAAAATTATGAATCTGTCAATCTACATTGGGTGCAAATAAATATTCAAATCAAGCAGTTTAATCACAAAATCTCATTTATGCATGTGTTTATGTGCAAGCATGAGTGTGTGTGTAACGCATATCAGCATATCAATAGATGGGGAGCAAAGAGTTGATAGACATACCAGAATCAACAGCTTCATATTCTGCATTTTGTGCCCCTTTGGGGACTCCAGCATCTGTAACTTGTGAAGGACTGATTCTGACTTGAAAAAGAACTGGAACAGACAGGAGTGTCCATCTGTGTATGCGTCTCATTACCATCCCCAGCACAGCTAAAACTTGTTTTATCCTGAAAATAGAAAGTAGAATAATGGTGGCAAGACATCTAATTTTCAAATAAATAAAACTAGTCATTTAACATGCATGAAAGATGGTCCAGAAAAGAAGAATTAAAAAAAGCAAATATTATAAACAAAGAAGCAGGGACACTCCAAAATTCATGCGATGTTGTGTAACAAACATATCGAACATGCCAAGGACACTCTGAAATAAACTAGGACACACCAAAATATGCAGCGAATCCGTGTCGCCAGGCCTGAGACATCGTGTCGAATCAGTGTCCGTGCAACATAGATTATATATGACTCAGCAATATCACCATTGGTCCAATCAGCATACTATAACTAAATTACATTAATAAACTGCAGTTTCAGCTTACGTCATCAGGTTGTGGTTAATTTCATGGGTAAGCCTTTATAATCACTAATATACCACGATTTGAAATATCATGAATTTGTGTTGGGTCCAATTTTGAAGTATGGGTTTCAGGAGTTCTTGCAGTTATTGGACTTTTAGCTTTCAGTTTTTCAGCCTGTAAAAATTACACTGTTGAAACTTGAATGAGAGTAAATAAAACAATATGTAATATGTACTTAAAGAATTAAGGTTTGAAAACATTGTATCTGTACTGGAACTTCTTTTTCTGTTTCGGCAGTTAAGGCAGTTTTAGATGGAAGTATCATGTTAACTTTCAACACTCTAAGAAGATTTTAAGAAAATCCTTGAAAATGTAACAAATAAAAGTTTATAACATTAATTCCATGCATTACTTATATAATTCGATTACTTTTAGGCAGTTAGAGAAACATATGTCGATACTGTTGAGTAATTAAAGTATTAAACTACAATAACGTAAGCTTTAGCAAAGCAGCTAATTTATTAGCAAGAAATGTATTATTCATAATTCAAAATTGCCTAACTTCTTACTCAAAACTGTCTAAAATAAGCAAGAAATGTATTATTCATAATTTATTAGCAAGAAATGTAAAATTTATTAGCAAGAAATGTCTAACTTCTTACTCAAAACTGTCTAAAATTAGTAGCAAATTTATTTAGTAAGATTTGACAACATTCATAACAGAAATCCTAGTTTATTAGCAAGAATCACCAAAATTCTAAACAACAAATATTTTGTTTATTAACACGGATTGCAAAATGTGTTAGCAAGAAATGCGCAACTTATGGTTGTTTTGAGCCTAATATATAGCAATGCGTGCCTAATTACTAGCATTAGCAAGAGTCACCTAATTTCTACATCAAAGTAACTAGTTTCTTGCGATTATTGTTACTACTACTTTTAGCATTCTAACAATATTAATAATGACTTATAAACTATAATAACTTTCACCTAATTTCTTCGTAGCCATAGTGTTATCTAGAAATGGGATTGTTTTCCTTCATTATTTTTGGCTTAATGTGTAATAGAGATAACGCAATTCCCTATAGCAACTTGTATCATCTTATCTGTTCATCTAGACTCTTTGTAGTCTAGGGCAACTTGAAGGATGATCCTTGGTTGCATGAACTACAATAAAATATGCAGGTCCACCTACTTGCCAACTGACCATCTAGGTTTTATTGAATGACTCACTCATTCTCATAGCTACCTTGGCTTCAAAATAGAGAGTTGACATCAAAGTCCATCATAAAACTGTCACCATAGTTGATCCCATTCTAATGGTAGAAGGCTTGGATGAGGAGGAGGATATTGTTTTCTAGAACCAGTCACTTAGGTTGTGTTTGGTTTAGTGAAAGTGAGGGAATGAAAGCGTTGCACATAAAAACATGATCCGATTTATATAAGATACAGTTTCATTAAGTTTCCTTTCTTTCCCTTTCTTAACAAAACCTTAGTGTTCCACGTGGGCCTCGAGAGCAAAACTTCATGTCGCCTATCAAAGGTCTCAACCATTGGGACGCCCAACCTTTCACGGTATTCTTATTGTTATTACAACTACTTTTAGTATTGTAATAACATTTATAATGGTCCATAAAGATTGTCATGTTATTACCTATTAAGATGTCGGTCCACAATTGATTTTACAGTAGAAACTGTATTTTAAAATATAATATACTAATTTCAAACTTAATATAATCTACATTTTTTTTTCTTTTACCTTGTGTATGTTGTTTTATAGTTTTTAGTTTGTGGCTATAATTGTAATGTTACTATTCATGGTATTTTATGGTATATTATTATTCATGGTATTTTGTCTATGTACATTATTGATATTTACTGGACTTAGAATATTATATTGTACTCTCAAATTAATATCATTTAGAGTAATTGAAAATCTAATTTATTTGTCTATATTTTGCTATTTTCCTTTTACCTTGGATCTTTCTTATTAGTGTAGGTACATGATCCACATCTTACAATACGATACAATCTAAAGATGATATGATTCGTTAAACGATACGATAAGGACAATTTGTCTTATAGTACACCCATATCTAAGATACAATACATATTACCATATAATATGCATCGTCCGAAAGAAATACCAAGTTAACATGAATTAGATTGGGTTAAAACCAACTTTAAGTGGTTTAGAAACTTATTTGCTCACAACACGATGCAACTCTGAAATTCTAATGCCCATATAACCTATTCAAACACATTACAAGTTCCGTTATAGACCTCTTCTTTCGAGTGAACTTCCTGATGTCCTCTTTATTTACTTTCAACATCTTGAATAACGACATATAACATGGTATATGTTCCTAGAGACTTCAACAAGTCATCAACTGATTCTCTCTCTCTCTCTCTCTCTCTCTCTCTCTCTCTCTCTCTCTCTATATATATATATATATATATATATATATATTCTAGTTCAATAAGTTTCTTGAACATTTTTTATCTTATGTTTTGTGGTTATTTCTTATTGGACTTTTATTCATATTTTCAAGGACTTGTAAAAGTTACACCATTAAGAAAGTAGAATATACAACAAAACATTAGTTGAATCTCAAAAGACTTATTGTTGAAAATCAAGTTTTTATTGATGCAATGTTTGTATATACTCATGAATGATATCATTAATGCTAATGTTATATTATTATTATTTTCCTACCCGAACACCCCCCCCCCCCCCCCCCCTACACCCCTTAACCCGAAACCCCCCTACCCAAGGCTCGAACCCAGCCCTCCCCTACCAATGTCCATGGCCTTACCACTAGGCCATTCCACTCGGACGAACTGCTAATGTTATATCTTTTATTCACAAATCATTTCCAAAAAAACTTGTCAATTAATGCTTGCAATGATCTTTTTTTTTCCTCAATGTGTTAATTTTATCCATATATGCAAGATTACATAAATTTCAACCAAATTTACTATGCAATAATGTATCTTATGATACATGATGTGATATGAGACACGAGAATATCTCACTGTGACAACCTAACCTCAGATATGTCGGTCTTGAGCTAAGGTTGTCAAATCAAGATGCATATTGTTATCAATTCACTTGAATTTCATACTATATATCATAAAATACATTGTTCCATAAGAAACTCGATTGAAAAGTAACGTAACCCTTCTATATAGATAAATTTAACATATTTAGCAATAATAATGAGCATTGTTAAGCAATAAATGACAAGTGCATCACAAAGTAGATAATTAGAACAAAATATAGCATTAGCATTACACAATAAGAACTTGACTCACACAATACACAGTTTAGTCAATTCATATAATAATGTTTTGTTGCTGTATATTCTACTTTCTAAACAATATATAACCTATAAAAGCTCCAGAAACAGAGATGGAAGGCCCTCTAAGAACAAATCCAAAACAAAACATAAAGAAAGTTCAAGAAACCTTTAAAAGAGAAATATATTTTTAAAAGCATTCCTTTTGTAGAGAAAATCAGGTGGGTCAGTTGTTGAAGTCATGGAAAATGCTAGATGACATCGCCAAAGATGTTAAACGTCGTTGGATATGTTGAAAGTGCACAACAAAAAGGAGATACCCATCACTAGAGTTTATTCGTACAGGAGGTTGAATTAAAATGTTATGACAAGTTTTAAAGGTTTTTGTAACCGTCATGTATTGTGACATTGCTTAAAGAAAACTTAGCTTCTACAAGTTTTAAAGGTTTTTGAGACCGTCGCGTATTGTGACATTGCTTAAAGTAAACTTAGCTTCTAAAC
Source organism: Iris macrosiphon (assembly GCA_036927795.1). Lineage (NCBI taxonomy): Eukaryota > Viridiplantae > Streptophyta > Magnoliopsida > Asparagales > Iridaceae > Iris > Iris macrosiphon. The sequence continues at coordinate 170,689,583 of JAYESA010000012.1, read as the reverse complement.
CACTTAAAGATCAGCTTAACTACATTTAAATGTAGGTTAAGCCGAACAATTTTGTAAGAGATGATTCTTAGTATCGGCTAGGTTGTCAACTCGCAATACATATCGTGTATCGATTTGCTTATGTATCGTATTGGATATCGTATATTGTATCGTGTATCATATGATACAGTAACTCTATGAGTTTAGATTTATACGTCTAAATCCATATAAGTTAAGAACATGATTTAATATAATTTCTCATAATTTTGTAATTTTGTTTTATATGTATACGTCTACCTAGTTCTAGAATTCATGTTCTTAATACATTACATGACTCAAGTAAAAGACCGATACTACCTATCAGCCTGATTGGTAAAAAAACTGATACCACCTATCAACCTAATTGTATTGTAACGGATAATCGATATGTAACTGTTGAAATTAGTTGATGATTTTATTGATTGTCTCATTGGCATTATATAGCCTTACAGTCATTAATACAATTATCTCAATCATTATGACAATAATCTCATAATGGAATATCATGTGACATATTCTGGCATCCCAAATATGTCCTCAGGATATTCCCATGTGCTTATACTATACTTAAATATGACACCCAACATACCATATCAACACTCCCCCTCAATATGGGTGAAAGATATTCACTAAGCCCATCTTGTCACATCCTCTAATCATGCTCACTGAGGCGAGTCCCTTGGTTAGTCCATCTGCTACTTGATCCCTGATTGGAACATGGCCAAGCTCCAGTAATCCACCATCCAACTTCTCTTTGATGAAGAATCTATCAATCTCGATGTGTTTGGTCCTGTCATGCTGTACTGGATTGTTGGCGATACTAATAGCTGACTGATTGTCACACCATAGCTTCATCTTGGCTCCTTGATCCAGCTTCAGCTCCACCAGCATATTCTTTAACCATAGCAGCTCTGCAACTCCCAAGGCCATAGCTCTGTACTCTGCTTCAGCTGTCGATCTGGCCACCACAGACTGCTTCTTACTCCTCCAGGAGACCAAGTTACCTCCTACAAATATGCAATATCCCGAGGTAGATCTCCTGTCATCAGCACAACTAGCCCAGTCAGAATCACAGTAGCCCTCGATGCTCACGTGATTGTTCTTCCTGAACGGGAGCACCTTTCAAGTACCTCAGAATCTAGTACACTGCATCCATATGACCCTTCCGTGGGTCATGCATGTAGCGGCTCACCACACTTACTGCAAAGCAGATATTATGACGTATGTGGCTCAAATAGATCAACTTGCCAACCAGTCTCTGGTATCTGTCCCAATCAACTGGTTCTCCAGCCTCAGCATCAATCTTGAACCTCTGATCTATTGGTGTCGCTGCAAGTTTGCACCCCAACATCCCAGTTTCTGTGAGAAGGTCCAATGCATACTTCCTTTGAGAGAGAACAATCCCCTCTGCTTCTCGAGCAATCTCAATCCCAAGGAAGTACCGAAGAAGGCCGAGATCCTTCACCTCGAATTCCTTGCCGAGCTTTCCTTTGAGTTGGGCGATCTCCTGCTCATCATCTCCTGTGATAATCATATCGTCCACATACACCGCAAGCATGGTGATGTGGCCTCCACTCCGACGGAAGAACACAGTATGATCAGCATTGATCTGCTGATATCCCATCCCTATCATCGCCCTTCTGAATCTGTCAAACCACGCTCGAGGAGACTGCTTCAGTCCATAGAGGGACTTCTTCAACCTGCAGACCTTGCCTACTGTCTGATTGGTGCCAAATCCTAGTGGTATCTCCATGTACACCTCCTCCACTAGATCTCCGTGAAGAAACGCATTCTTCACATCCAGTTGGTGTAGCTTCCATCCACCATTCGCTGCCAGAGAAATCAAAGTCCTGACAGTGCTCATCTTTGCAACTGGTGCAAAGGTCTCGTCATAGTCGATGCCGTACGTCTGACTGTATCCTTTGGCTACTAGTCGAGCTTTGTAGCGCTCAACCTGTCCATCTGGGTTCTGCTTCACGGTAAAGACCCACTTGCATCCAACTGCTCTCTTCCCCTCTGGCAGTCTCACAAGCTCCCAAGTGTGGTTCTTCTCCAGAGCTCCCAACTCCTCGTGCATTGCCGCTTTCCACTTTGGATCGTTCTTGGCAACCTGCCAATTGTTAGGTACAGTAATACTATCCAAAGATGCTATAAATGCTCCATGAGAAGAAGAGATATGGTCATAAGAAACAAACTGAGCAATATCACAACCATATCTGTTTGGAGGATTTTCTGCATTGCTGCGAGTGGTCCTCCGTACAGATAGTTGTGTGGGAGTAGAAGTAGGAGGAATGATATCTTGTGAAGGAGGGGGTATCACCTGAAGGGGGGTTGGTGTCGGTGCCTCAGGAGTTGGGACGAACGCAGGCAAGGGACTTGGCACTGGCACTGTCGGTACTGGTCCTGCAGTTTGCTTCTCTCCTGCTGTAGGTAAGTAACTCTCCCTGAGCCGTAGGCCTAACACCTTCACCTTCTTGTCCCTTCTCCGTGCCTCCATACCAAACTTCTAAATCGGTTACCACCAAGTTCTCCATCTCCCCCTCTCGCCTAATACTGGCAGTATTAGGCGTGTTGTGTAAAGTTCCGTCCTGCTGGTAGTATGGCTCATGCTCCCGAAAATGGACATCCATACTGACAAACTTCTTCTCTACTGGACTCCAGCACACATACCCCTTCTGGGTCGCCGAGTAGCCTACGAAGATGCATTTGACCGCTCTAGGGTCAAGTTTCCCAACTGATGGCCTGTTGTCCTTCACAAAACACACACACCCAAACACCTTCAGTGGGAGTATCCCACTATTATTGCCTTGCAATACCTCACATGGGGACTTCCATCCGAGGACCTTCGAGGGCATCCTGTTGATGAGTTGAGCTGCTGTCAACACTGCATCCCCCACAGACTCTGTGGGACATTCATGTCGATCATCATACTTCTTGCGACCTCCAGAAGGTGTCTGTTTTTCCTTTCTGCAACTCCATTTTGTGCTGGTGTGTATGCACAGGTGGTCTGATGCTGTATTCCGTGTGCTGACAGGTATTCTGCAAGCGTCCTGTTGGTATACTCCGTTCCATTGTCAGACCTCAGTACCTTCACAACTGCTTTGTACTGAGTCTGGACATGCTTATGGAAATTCCGAAAACAAGCAGGTACATTATTCTTATTTTTCATCAAATATAACCAGGTAACACGAGAGGCACACTCAATGAAAGAACCAAAGTACTTATAACCATTCATAGTGTTAGTAGCACATGAACCCCAGACATCAGAATGTACTACCTCAAAAGCAAAAGTGTTCCTATGACCCGTGCCAACATATGAGCTCCTAGTAAGTTTTCCTAACTCGCACGCATCACATACTAATTTTTCTTTATTTGTTTTTGCATAAATCTCTGGATACAACTTACTTAGAGTATCAAAGGAAGAATGTCCCATCCTCCGATGATGGAGTATCAAGGTATCCTCAGTCCTCTGCTGCAGTCCTTCCATGCCAGCCTTCTCTGCCATAGATACCAATGCTGAGTCCAGTCCTTCTCGATCTAGGTACCACAGTCCCTCATGCCAAGTGCCAGTCCCAAGTCTTCGTCCTGTCCCTTTCTCCTGGAAGGTCACCTTAGGAATATCAAAAGAAACAATGCATTTAAGTTTGAGGATTATATAACTAATGGACAAAAGACTGACTGGAAAGGATGGAGCATGTAAAACATTGGATAATCTTACTGAACCTGTACAATTAACAGTACCCTTACCGACCAGTGGCTGGAAAGTGCCATCAGCTGTCTGAATGTTGTCTGCTGATGCTAGGTGAGTGTAGGAAGAAAACTCACTAGCATTCCCTGTCACATGCCGAGATGCTCCCGAGTCGATAATCCAGTCTGATGATTTAAGGGAAGAGATAGACGCAAGGGCAAGTGATTCGTCAGTACCTTCTGATGGATGGACATACATGGCAGCGTTGCCCCTAACAAAGAATGAGGTGGACGCCTCCTCTGTTCTACTCCTCATGTCTCCCAGTGCCTGGTCCTCCACAGTAAAGGTGCCATCAGCTTCTCCGTTCCCTTCTGATATCAGGAGGTTCGTCCGATAACCTCCTCGGCCGCCTCGTCTACCCCCTCGACCACGACCATGTCCTCCATTATATCCTCGTCTGCCGAACGGTCCTCGTCCACCACCTGAATCTCCCTCCCTAGGTGGTTTGGTACAAGCATACCGATGATGACCCATCTCTCCACAGTTGTAGCACTGCCGGTTATGCTGCCAGGGCTCTCCCTTAGATCCTGTGTTACCTGAGCTGGTGATCGCTAGTGCTGACTTTGCTTCGGGGGGACCACCTGTCCCCGCTTGCAGCCTGATGCGTGTCTCCTCTTGGATCATGGCTGAGATAGCCTCCTCAAGGCTAGAGATCTTTGGTTGGGCTAGAAGTAGGGCCGTCCTCTGTGCGAAAGCTGCAGTCAGCCCTTTGAGGAACTTCAACGTCCTCTCCTGCAGACACACCTGTCTCTCCTTACACTTAGGGTCCCCGCAGCTCACCCGATCTGAGTGATCATAATCCAACCACAGACGCTCCAACTCTGTGGCATACTCTTGTACCGTCTTCTCTCCCTGTACGGTGTCATCAATCTCCCCCTTTATCTGGAAGACCCGTAAGTTGTTCCCCACACCATCATAGGTCCTTCTCAACTTCTCCCACACATCTTTCACCATCTCAATACCGTCTACTGTGGCGGCAATAGACTGGACTAAGGAGTTGAGAAGCCAGATGTAGATCACCATATGAGTGGACTTCCACTCATCGCGTCCTGTCGAGCCCTCGTCCGGCTCTGTCGTCTCGCCCGTCAGGAACCCCTCCATGTTTTTTCTTGCGAGGGTTCTTCTCACCTGCCGTGACCAACTCAGATAGGTGGCTGGTCCATCTAATTTCAGATCGATGGAGGGAAGCTTCAACTCCGGCGACGTTCGTGTCGTGTTCTCACCAGCCGACATCGTCAACAACTTCATCAACGTCGCCACCTCTGCAGAATCTAGCTTCTTGATGATCTCCTCCATCGATGCGTCATCTATCCAATCACGTCACGTCCGCTCTACGACTCACGCTCGTCCTCGTCGTCCGCTCCTAGATCCGAACATGTCCCCCCTTTTTTCAGATCTAGGCATCCCTATTAGGCGTTGTCTCGTGCTGGTGCGGAGGAGGCGGCAGCACGCATGTCACAGCCGCCGTCGCAGCAGCCGCAGCAGCAGTAGTAGCCGCAGCAGTAGCGGGACGGGGCAGCAACAGCGAAGGACGGCCTGCGAAGGGCGGAGAAGGGAAGAAGGGGGGGCGTGGAAGAGTTCGGTGGAGGAGATCTAGGAAATCCTCCTGTGGGTTTGTGGAAGCTTGGTGACGGCTAGGGTTTGTTGAAACTTGGCTCTGATACCATGTTGAAATTAGTTGATGATTTTATTGATTGTCTCATTGGCATTATATAGCCTTACAGTCATTAATACAATGATCTCAATCATTATGACAATAATCTCATAATGGAATATCCTGTGACATATTCTGGCATCCCAAATATGTCCTCAGGATATTCCCATGTGCTTATACTATACTTAAATATGACACCCAACATACCATATCAACAAAAATGGTAGCATATTGTATCGTACGATATGTATCATGTATCATAAGATACTAACAACATAGTATAAGAATGGAGCATGGGAACTCAATTTAGTGTATCATAAGATACTAACCGATATGTAAATGAATTTTGATAATTGGGTCGGACCTAAACCCCATTTAACTAGATTTTGGCATTTCTTTCTACTACGAGTTACAATAACAATCCCCTATAATCCCAATATCTGTCCTTTCTAACCCTAGTTTGGACTTTGCACTAGGATTTGAGTAGAGACAAAGAAATGTAAGAATGGAGCAAGGGAACTCAACAATGGAGGCAGTAATTCCTATTTCTCTTACCTCTTTATCACTCTATTTCTCCCAATTTTTCCTTCATTTCTTGCGGAGCAGAGACTGCCAGCAACAGTATATTATTTTTATTGTCACATAAGGTAAATAGAGTAAAGAAAGATTTTCTATGGATCAGATCCAGTTGGAACTGCCTCAAACTGTAGTATGTTACAGTTTGGCAAGTTATTATAACCTAGTTAGATATTTGATACCATAATAACATAGTATAATGTGTATCTTCTCAATAGATCCACATTCCCAATGCCCTTTTAAGTAGTCACTAGGAAGCATAAAAAAATTTGTTTGAGCTGTTAGAGCTTGAAAAATATTATGAACTTTATGTGGTTCCTAAGAATTATTCACAATAAGACTCACTCCTAAACCTCCAATGGAAATTTCACAAGACTGATTATCTGATCTAGGCACTGATCCTAGAGAGATCTGAACTCTGAAACCATTTTAACATTGGAGTTGTTTGGGTAGGATATATGTACTGGTTGGAAGGTGCTTAAAATATACGAATAGTGGAGAATATAGTATGTTTTATATACATCTATATCCAGGAGGGTGCTCATTCGGAATGGTTTCTTGTCCATGTTGCATGAAAACAAAAAATATTGGACCAAAGTAAAATTTGGTTTATTTCTGATAAAGAGGGTGTAAATACCCCTTGGTCCTTTTACACTTAACATACTTTTAAAATAGACTATTATAGTTTAGTCCTTGATTCTCAACCCCCCCCCCCCCTCAAGATGAGCGATAGATATTAATCATCCCCAACTTGTTACATAGTTTAGAAAGACTCAAGGACCTAAGACCCTTAGTAAGACAATCTGCGACTTGTTCTTCTGAGCGAACAAGATCGAACTTCAATATCCCGTTTTCTAACTTCTCTTTGATGAAGAACCGATCGATCTCGATATGCTTCGTTGTCATGCTGAACTGGATTGTTGGCTATACTTAGTGCAGCTTGATTGTCACTCAGAAGCCGCAATGGTGCTCCTTGGTCTAACTTCAACTCCGTCAGCAGTGCTTTTATCCACAACAACTCTGACAAGCCTAGAGCCATAGCTCTAGCTTCAGCGGTCGATCGTGCTATCACAGATTGTTTCTTGCTTCTCCAGGAAACTAGATTATCCCCTACAAAGACACAGTACCATGAGGTAGACATTTTGTCGTCCATACAGCTTGTCCAATCTGCATCGCAGTATCCCTCAATATCCAGGTGTCCGTTGTTCTTGAACCATAGCCCTCTTCCAGGGGCCACCTTCAGATATCTCAAAATGTGAAAAACTGCATCCATGTGGCCTTTCCTTGGATCATGCATGTAGCGACTCACTACACTCATATCAAATGAGATATCAAGACGAGTGTGGCCTAGATAAATCAATCAGTCTACTAGTCTCTGATATTTCTCACGATCAACAGGCTCTCCTGCCTCTGCATCCAACGTATATCTTTGATCAATTGGAATGACTGTCGATCGACACCCCATCATACCCGTCTCTGTGAGCAAGTCTAATACATACTTATCTCTTCCTCGAGCCACCTCGATCCCGAAAAAATACCTCATCATTCTCAAATCCTTCACTTCAAATTCCTTGGCAAGTTTTGACTTCAGCTGAGTAATCTCCTCCTCCTCATCACCTGTGATCACTATATCATCTACATATACTACAAGTATGGTGACGTGGCCTCTCGCATGCCGGAAGAAGAACGAGTGATCTGCATTGGTCTGGTTGTACCCCGTGCCTGTGACAGCATTCCTGAATCTCTCAAACTAGGCTCGAGGAGATTGCTCAAGTCCATACGGTAATTTTTTCAGCTTGCACACCTTTCATGTCGACTACTTCGCGCAAAATTCCGAGGGCGTCTCCATGTATACATCCTCTTGCAGATCCCCATGAAGAAAGGCATTATTCACATCCAATTGATGAAACTACCTCTCATGATTTGCTGCAAGGGAGACCAGACAATGATCATCTTTGCTACCGGAGCAAATGTCTCATTATAGTCGATGACATAGGACTGAGTGAATCCCTTTGCAACCAATCTTGCCTTGTATCGCTCCACCTTCCCTTCTGGCGTCTCCTTTACTGTGAAGACCCATTAACATCCAACTGCTCTGTTTTCTTTAGGTAACGGAACAAGCTCCCATGTCTCATTTCTTTTGAGTGCCTTAAATTCTTCCAACATTGCAGCTTTCCATCTCGGATCTTCCTTCGCTTCCTGCCAATACTTAGGCAAAGAGGTGGTGTCTAAGGATGCAATGAATGCTCCATAAGTAGGGGATATATTAGAGTAGAATAAAAAATGGGCAATGTCATGTTCATAACCATAACAATTAGGGGATCTTCCCGCATTGCTGCGAGAAGATCTCCTTAAGAAAATATGATATAGTAAAGGAGGGGCCATACCATCCGAATCAGAGGAATCCGCATTTGAATCAGAGGGATCCAGTGCGGGTGCATCTTCAAGAGTTGGGCAGGGGTAGGCGAGGGACATGACACAGTAGCGGCAATAAGCACATTAGTAGTGGACTACTGCTTTCTCCTCCTGTAGATTTGGAGCTCTCCTTGAGCTGTAGGTTATTCTGAAGGATGTTCCTCCCCCTGCACTGGAGCATCACTTTCTTCCTCCTGATTGTGTGCATCCTCATCGCTTTGCTCACTCTCGCTATCTCCCCCTTGTTCCCTTGGATCAACTTCCATCATCGGACATGGAACTGACCCGTCGGGCCTATCTCCCCCTTACTCCTAACACCTCATGTGTTAGATGTGTCATCAAATGCGGAGCCTTCACCGGAACCATTGTGGTAGTCTGGTTTCATCTCTCTAAATGTAACGTCCATGCTCACAAAGAGCATTTGCTCCACATGACTCCAACAAGAATATCCCTTATGAGTCCCTGAATAGCCGACAAAACCCACTTCACTGTCCGAGGGTCCAACTTTTCCGCCGTAGGCCTATTATCCTTCACAAAGCATGCACATCCAAACACCTTTGGGGGAACAATGTACTTGTTCTCACCTGTAAGCATCTCAAATAGTGTCTTCCATCCTAACACCTGAGAGGGCATCTTGTTGATGAGATATGCAGCCGTCAACACGACATACCCCCACAAGTGTTTAGGAACATTCATAGCAAACATCATCGACCGAGCCACTTCCAACAGATACATGTTCTTCCGCTCCGTCACGTCATTCTGTGCTGGTGTGTAGGCGTATGAAGTCTGATGATGTATTCCATGGGCTGACAAGTAGCCTTCAAGAGTCTTGTTAGTATATTTTGTCCCATTATCAGGCCTCAAAATCTTCATATTAGCACTGTACTGCGCTGTATTCCTGCGATAAAAATTTTGAAAGCATGCAAACACATCACTCTTACTCTTCATTAGGTACACCCAAGTGACACGAGTGTAGCAATCAATAAAGGTGACAAATCACTTAAAGTCATTAACAGCAGTTGTAGGACAAGGTATACATCATACTGTATCATATCAAAAGAGGACAAACTTCTATTTCCAGAATTCACATAAAAGCTTCCGGTATGTTTTCCTAGTTCACAAGCATCACAAAGTAACTTATGCTTATCAGCTTTCTGAAACATAGAGGGATACATCCGACTCAGTAGACTAAATAAAAAGTGTCACATGCGCTGATGTTAGAGTAGTAGTTCTGCTTCTACAGTCCTTCGCGGCTCCTCCGGCTGTGCTTCATCCAATAGTGATGCCAGTGCTGCATCCAGTCCACCCATGTCTAAGTACCAAAGATGCTGCATAAAGCATACAATGACAATAATAATAAAGCCTTATCCCAAAATCTGGCATTAGCTTTTCTAATCATTTTCTTCCATTCAGCTCAAGAGCCGTGTCTAGTGTAACACTAAGAAAATCCATATCCTTCTTTACAGCTTCAATCCTAGGCCATTCCCTCTTTCTAGGGGATCCTTTCTACTATCTTAAGGGGCTCCTTTAACTACTATATTGTCTTTCCTTACTGATGCATCAATCAGACTGTGTTGTATATGTCAAAAACCACCTAAGATGATTTTCTCTATCTTGTCCTCATTTGGTGTCATTTCCAATTACCATGAATAAACTCATTTCTTATCCTATACTTTAATTGTATTGCCACTCATTGATCTTAGCATTCTCACTTTAGCTATGCTAATTTTATGGACATGTTTCTCATTTGCCAACACTATGATCCATATTGCATGGCTAGTCTACATCATTTTCACTTTAACTTCAATGGTATCATGTGATTGGTGATGCATAAAATATATACATCAATGAGTGTAAACTGGATCCCTAAGTTACAACCAAATACAGCAATGAGGTGCCAAATTGTAACCTTCAATTCAAAATAAAAATAAAAATAAATAAATAAATAAATAAATTAGGAAGTCAATTTCAATTTGGATTGCTCTTCATAAGAAGAGAAATCCAAATTGAATTGGTTAAGGGCACAATGGTCAAAGCACCATAATAAATATCTTGACAACCTCCTTCCCTATATAAACACATCCCCACCCTCCTTCACTCACCATCCCTCATCTCTCCTCAACCCTATATTAGCAAGGTAACCCTTGATCCTCTTCATTGTTCTATAACCCTAACTAGGATAAGTGTGTGTGTGTATATATATATATATATATATATATATGTGTGTGTGTGTGTGTGTGTGTGTGTGTTTTCAAGAAAAAGCGGGGGGGAGCACTGCCTGCAGGCAGCAGCAGCTGCAGTCGCTACAGCAGCAGTAGCACCTGCAGCAGGAGCTGCAGCGAGCAGTAGCAGATGCAGAGCAGCAGTAGCTGCACGCAGCAGCAGAGCAGCACGCAGCAGCAATAAATTATATATATATAACACATGTAGTATTGTTGTATTTGATTCCTGACACAAAGAAACACGGACTAGCATATCTTGTGTTTTTAGACTTTGATCTTGTATAATACCTAATATTCGTGTGATTCTTGTATGCTAGTCGGGGCGGAAAAATGCTAGTTTATATGTGATCATACTCTTAATCCTGTGCAAATATAATTCATGTGCAAAGGCTAACCATACACTTCACGTATGATTAACCGGCTCCCATTGTGCAATCCTAAGCTGATTACATAATCAAACTAGTATTTCAAGACACTTAGTGACTATAGATTTCCTTGTTGATACATGGCATATTCTCTGTTTATTCATTTTCTCTGTTCATTTCTTAATATGCCTTGATATCAGTTTATTTATCCATCATGTACTACTTTTCTATCACTGTTTTATAGTCCTTATCATGTATTGAAATTGCTATTAGAATTGTATTCGTTCAATCCTGACTGGATAATATTTCATGTAGCACTTAGAAGGACCTGTGTCCCATCTATTATGGATTTTTGGGAAATAACTTTAGCCTGATTTTACCTCCTGGAGGATCGAGGAAGGCCGCAAGCGGGAGACCTAGTTATGACAATAGTTAAAGTTTGCAGACTTACTATAGTTGTATGATTTATGAATACAAAATTTTGTACTGTAACATTTATATACATATATATACATGTTTTCACCTACCTTAGTTTTGTGATTGAATATAATATATGTTTTCTTTATATTATGAAGTATTGGTTATACAGTACTAGTTCCAGACAGCGTTCTACCGCTGACACTGCGGCGTAGGTTGGGCGTACGCACGCACTCGTACCCAAACACCCGGGTGCGGGTCGTGACACATTTTTATGGTGGCCCATGCAGGTCAAACTTCGCAAAAAGTGCGATGTCATAGTAGTACTTAGGACTAGAGTACTATTACGAGCCTGCAATAGGATATTAGAAATAGGAAATACTCAATCACAACTAGGAATTTTAACTCTGAATTAAATTTACTAATCTTGATCACCCTGAATGACTTGATGTCTTCTCCAATTTCTGTCCTCAAATAATATCTTATCTTGTGTCTTAATGATGTCTCCTTATTGTTTTATCATATTTCAGAATGACACGCATAACATATTCCAGAAGGATACGTGAAACCAGAACATCCGGTTGTTCAGGAGCAGCTGCAGAAGCCGCTCCAGTTGTCTCTTAATATCTTCCTTCTCCTCCTTCACTTCCACCCCAAAGAGGTGTACAATCGAACACTGGAGGCATGCCCACTGAAGGAACACATTTATACGAGCTCTTCAGATGTATGTTGGAGACGCAGATGGCTCAGACTGAGGCCCAGAGGGAACAAACAAAAATGATGCAAGAAAGCATTGAGAGTTCCCATCATATGGCTTTGGCATCTATGGAGAAGTTTGCATCTCAACAACAACAGCCTGTTCAACAGAAAATGGACAATATCTTGGACTTCAAGAAGATGGCTCATCGGGAGTTCAAGGGAACTGAAGGAATCCTATATGCAGATGAATGGCTCGAGGATATTGAGCGAATTATGCGGATTGCTCGGATACCAGAAGACCTGAAGATAGAGGCTGTAGGCTTGCAGCTTCACGATATCGCCCACACTTGGTTCAGAAATGAGCCCAGACTTGTTGATCCAGACCTAACCTGGGACCAGTTCAAACACCTTTTCAAACAGAAGTTCTTTCCCGCAGTAGCCCAGGGCGTTCTGGAAAGACAATTTCAAAACTTAGAGCAGGGTAGTCTCTCAATAGATGAATATGCTGCAGAGTTCGGCAGGCTGAGCTGATTCGCAGAATATATGGTGAGAGATCCGGAGGACCGAGCTCGCAGATTCCGGCAAGACTTAGCCCAGGAAATTCGAATCATTATCCCCTCTAGTATCACAACTTTTGCTGGGATTGTAGCAGAAGCCCAGAGAATTGAGGTGGACATGGGCTCTAAAACCAAGCAGGACCGAAATGCGTTCGAAGGAGGCAGCAGCATGGGACCAGCAAAATGTTTCCATTTTCAGCCAAGGACTTTCCAGCATCAGCAGCATTGTCCTCCAACAAGATTTCCGGCTCAGCCGCATCCTCAAAGACAGATCCAGCAGACCCATTTTTGCAAGAAACTGGGACATTCCTGGAAAATATGCAGAAAAAGACTTAGAGTCTGTCTATACTGTGGTTCTGCGGGACATCATGTGAACAACTATCATATTCGAGGTATAACAAATCAAAAGGGACCACCTAAGCCACATGTGGCACAACAGCAGAGGGGACCTCCACTTCCAACACAACATCAGCAATTTGTCAAGCACCAGCAGAGGGGAGCTCCTCAGCAGAGCAGAGCTTTTTCTACAACTGTCGAGGAAACTGAGCCCACCAGTGATGTTATAGCAGGTTCCATTCTTCTCGATTCTATTCCAGCCGTAGCATTATTTGATTCTGGTGCATCCTATAGTTTCATATATGTGTCTTTTGTACTTAAGCATAATTTAGTAGTGGAATCCTTGAGTAGAAACTGTAAGATCACGACTGAGGGAGGCATCCTAGTCAGTGATGTTTGCAAGGGGTATCACGTTACATTGGGAGACCGTGTTTTGTCTGCTAGCTTACTCAAAATGCCACTTCCAAGTTTTGACATTGTCCTTGGAATGGATTGGTTGGACATGCATTTCGCTAGCATTGAGTGCCGCAGAGGTCGTGTGTTGTTTCGACCTCTAGGAGAGCTGGAGTTCGAGTTTGCTAGAAAGAAAGAGAAGTCAGATCGTGGAATTCTTTACGAAGCTATAATGGAGGAGAAAGAGCCATCGCATCCTATTATTGTTGAGTTCTTAGATGTGTTTCCCGAGGAGTTACCAGATTGCCGCTAGATAGAGATGTTGAATTCTCTATTGATCTAATACCGGGAGCAGAACCAATATCGCAACATGTCTACCAGATCAACAACAATGAGCTGGCGGAGCTAAAGAAATAGATCGATGAATTAGAAGACAAGGGATTCATCAGATCAAGTTTGTCGCCCTGGGGAGCCCGGTACTCTTTGTGCCAAAGAATGATGGATCGGTGCAGATGTGCATCGATTACAGGGCCCTGAACAATCTCACAATCAAGAACAAATATCCGTTGCCGAGAATAGATGATCTCTTCGTCCCAGTTGAGTGGTGCGAAGATATTTTCAAAGATTGACTTGAGATCCGGATATCATTAGGTAAAAGTGAAAAGGGAAGATATTCCGAAGACTGCATTCAGGACTCGATATGGCCGGTACGAGTTCTTGGTGATGTCGTTCGGGTTAACTAATGCCCCGACAGTCTTCATGAACTTGATGAACAAGGTATTCCATCAGTACCTGGACAAGTTCGTGGTAGTGTTTATAGATGATATCCTTGTATACTCAAAGATGCTAGAAGAACACGAGAAGCATTTAAGGATAGTGTTTGAAACTCTCAAGAAGGAGAAGCTCTATGAAAAACTCTCTAAATGTGAGTTTTTCTTAAACAAAGTGGAGTTTCTCGGACATGTAGTGACTGAAGATGGAATATAAGTTGATTCAAAGAAGATTGCTGCCGTAGAATCTTGGGCTACTCCAAGCTCTGTTGCGGAAATTAGAAGCTTCTTAGGATTGGCTGGATATTACAGAAAGTTCGTGAAAGATTTCTCTCGAATTGCAGAGCCTTTGACTAAACTCACTCGGAAAGATGTAGAGTTTGTTTGGACAGAGGAGTGCCATATTGTTTTTAAGGAATTTAAGAAGAGGTTGACGTCTGCTCCTATTTTGACGTTGCCATCAGGGTCTGGAAGTTTCACTATTTATAGTGATGCATCGGAAAAATGTTTGGGTTATGTTCTTCAGCAGAATGGGAAAGTGGTTGTCTATGCATCCAGGCAATTATGTCCTCATGAGAAGAACTATCCTACCCACAATTTGGAGTTGGCAACAGTCATCTTTACCCTGAAGTTGTGGAAACACTATTTGTACGGAGAGCGTGTGGAGATCTTCACAGTCCACAAGAGCTTGAAGTACGTTTTCACTCAGAAGGAGTTGAACATGAGGCAGCGTCGGTGGTTGGAACTGATGAAGGATTTCGACATATCTTTGCAGTATCATCCTGGGAAAGC